>JARQZK010002254.1:112500-295000 GCA_030704885.1 Cynegetis impunctata | reverse complement strand
TTACCCTTTTCAGAGCATTTAATTTCAATTCGTTCTACGTTTTTCAAGTTAAAGAATCCTTCATCTTTTCATCGTTTGAAACTGTACGTAAAATTCTATAATGAACTTTTTAAGTTTTTCTCCCATTTGCAATTAAGAACTGAATAATGTCAATTCCAATTTTGAGTGTATATATATATATATATATATATATATATACATATATATATATATATATATATATATATATATATTTATATTTTGCTATTTGAGTTAGAAAACATTGTTCAATCGTTTCGTCACGAATTTCGTGAGGAAACGATAACTATTCTCTAAAGTCGGTTTTCATACTAAAACGGCCTGTTATTGTTAATAAAAGACAAGTAAATAAGAGTACAGGCAAGAATAATTAAAGTATATATATATATATATATATATATATATATATATATATATATATATATATATATAGAGATATAATATATATATATATATATATATATATATATATATATATATATATATATATATATATATATATATATATATATATATACAGATATATATATATATATATATATATATATATATATATATATATATATATATATATATATATATATATATATATATATATATATATTTATATATATATATATATATATATTTGAATTGATGAGGCAGTTACTCGATGACAATCAATTGTTAACATGTTTGAGAAACTCTGAGTTTAACGATTTTCACATATAATAAAGCAACAGTTCCACAACGCATTTCGCTAACACTCCAAACTAGAACTAAAATATCTAATACAAGGTTTGCAAATAGGCATGACGAAAGTATCAAAAAATTGTCGATTTAATGCTTTTAGGGGGAAATTCATATTGAAAAGAATTTAAAACAATGCTTTAGTTTCATTTAAAAAATTCAGATTATTAAGATGTTCAATAAAATAAAACATTAAAATACTGCAATCCGCCATTCTGACTCAAACACCAATCACAGCGCATGACGTCACGCTTAGGTAAACTCCGCTGACAATAATCCTCAATCATTGTGTTTTGTTGCTGTTAATGCCATTTGGATTGATTTGTTATTATTTTACGTGTGGTTTATCGACTCCACAATACTATAATAATGGAACCAAGCTTTGTTAAGGCAAATAGCTCAAATTTGCCCAGGATTGATGTATTAATGTTGGGCGATTTCCTCCCAACAAATGGAGAATTTTGCTCGTCTGAGTTTAGAAACGTGAGATTTTCCTTGTAAGTAAATTGTATTTATCTTTACCCTAGATACATCCAATTTAGATATAATCAAACCCGTTTCGAACTCATGCAAGTTTATGTTACTTTCATAGGTTATTTTTATAATAAACTTGTCATTGTTTATTTTGGAGGTTAGCTACCTCACAGCTTGAAAGTTGCTATTTTAGAGTTAATAACATTTTAAGACCCGATAAAACAACTAAATTTCTGTAACTAATAAGCGCCTACTGGTACTAGTAGTATTTTTCCTCATAGAAAACACCTAAAATCTGATGAATCACCAAGTCAATGTGTATGTATTTGTTCTAATTAATTTCAACTATTTTAGGTCTTTAAGAACATCATATGGTGATGATGCAATCAGTTATGCGTAACTGAAACGGGAAGGAAACATTTGTACAGTAAAGTGCAAGATTTGCCCAGAGCAAATATATATATATATATATATATATATATATATATATATATATATATATATATATATATATATATTTATAAATATATATATATATATATATATATATATATATATATATATATATATATATATATATATATATATATATATATATATATATATATATATATATATCGTTCGGGTTTCGGCGTGCGAGCTTCAATTACTTATTTCTTATTATTTTTTTGTTTGGAACATGAACAAATAATTTGCTGGGTGTTCTTATTGATGTGTTTTTACACTGCGGTACTGCACACCTCTCATAATTTTTGGAATTCATTTTTATCACACGAATAAATTTGATGTTTTGTTTACTTTCTTCGCTACGCATAGACACAATGATATGTTTACCTAAGCGTGACGTCAGACCGACGCCATGACAAATGCGAGCTATTTTCGCGCGCTATTGAAATAATATTAGAAAAATGGCTTTAAACTTCGTTAAACTTAAGTTTATTACCGAAATGAAGGTTTTTTCGTGAATAGTAAATGTGTACCCACATTAAGGAAGAGTATTTCAAAATCATTCGTCACGCCTATTATGAATTTGGGAAATCCATTCTGGGATTCTAAGAGTAAACTATCCCTATTCATTGAAAAGGTTAAGAAAGAGGGAGCTGTTCATATCCAATTGGTTGTTAAGTAAATTCTGGGAATTTTTATGCATATTAATTTCCTAAGTTTCCATAACAACCTTCTGTTCAGAAATGAAGAATTTTGAAATCTGAATTAAAATCATGTTTCTCTTTCATTATATTGAATCTTCGTTATGATTTATGTAACTTCGCATGTGTTCAGTAATCTTTTTTTTAATTTCTATGTGTCCGACCTACATATATTTTATCGCCATTTCCTCATTTAAGTTTATAAACTCCCGATTTACTGAACTTATTTGTTTTTGACTTGTTGTTTTTTACATATTTTCCAAGACTATTTCTTATTCTGAATGCTAAATTGAAAAATAGATTAGAAAAGAAGATTGTAATTTGTGAAAGCTTTGCCGAAATAAGTTTAGTTATTATACTCGATTCCTTCTGGTTTTAGTAATGGGAATACTTGGGAAATTGCGAATTAATGATTTTTCTTTCTTATTATTTTGTCTATTATGTTTAGAGCATACCCATTATGGACTGCTACTTGTTTGATTATATTAAGTTCTTTGTGTAAGTTTTCTTGAGAAAGTGGTATACTTATATCTCAATAATTTGAGAAATGTTGAATTTTATGGCAGTCATAAATATTGTAAATTTTGTTGAATTTTTTCTAAAAGAGTCAAAGGCAGATAAATGTTGCTCATTCCTTTATGGTCCAAAACACAATATTCGAGAAACAGTACGAATTAACTTTCTAAAAGTTATACAACGTGATTATTTCTGCATCTGCGGCTTTGTCCCGAAAGTAGCGAAAGTCATCAGTATCGCATTTGTTCGAGAAAATTTATGCCCGAAACAGGGCACACCGAAGAAACCGGTAATATACAAAGGATCTCGCCAGTCCTCTGATACGTTTAAAATGAACCTCACAAAGGGAATAAAATTTTTACAGTTCATTGGAAATTTAATCGTTGTACAGGAAGAAATTATATGCGGTTTTGTCAAACCTTCGGACTATTCTTAGTCAGAAGAATAGATGGGTAGTATTTATTTATTTCATACAGGGATGAACTAGTGACGAATGAACCGCTTATGTTGAAATAAAAGTAAATAAAAGTTTTCACTGAGATATTTGATTTTTAAATTAGAAATAGCAGAATTTTTACCAAAATTTCAATTTATTCTGATATGAACTACAAATGAAATTTTTTATTCGTCCAAAAAAATTACACCGTGTTTTTCCAATATGTTTTCATATGATTATTTTTTGACGTTTCTTAAAACCAATGAAATGCTTCTTTATTTGTCAAAAGAGTAAGTTTTAACCAATGATGTCATTATTATAGTGGGAATAAATCTTTTGTGATTATTCTCGGGAATAATCACTGTAGCTTTTATTTGCTTAGCAAGCACTAATTGTGTCAACGCGATATATAAAATGGATGAAAATCATCGTTTTAGTACCTTTTCTGATGCAGAAATAACAAAAAATATTTTAGAAACTACTTCGAAAAACAATCTAATAAGTAATCAGTCTATATGGAGACAATTTAAGACCTTCACCAAAGAAAGAAATTATATTCTGGATCAATCTACTACAACAGCTACTCTGGCATTGATTTCGAAAGATTGGGCTTATAACATGAAAAGAAAGGACGGAAATGATTATAAAGAAGCAGTAATAAAGACAATGTGGAATAAAACGGCAAAATTAGTTCAAGAACTTTACTTTAATAAGTATAACAGGTCATTTGATCCTTTCAATGACATAGAATTCAAAAATGCTCGAGATGCAAGAGATGCAAAAAGAAAAATTTTACAAAAACATCCTGAAAAGCACAAACAAAGATCGGTGGCACTTTCTAATACAGAATAGTTGAATCAAAAAATAATCTAGTCAAATATAACTCGCGAGTTCGATAAATTATAGAAAATAATTTGACAGATTTTTTTCAAACTTGTTGCCATTTGGAAATAGCCACTCGAGCCCTCCGGGCTCTCGTGACTATTGCCTGGCAACAAGTTTTGAGAAAATCTGTCAAATTATTTTCAATATATTCTCACTCTCTTGTTATATTATTACTAAATATTAATACTCAATTCTTTCGTATGACTAATGTTATCAGTTATAATATCACATAAGCATCGAAAATAATCGATTATACTTCCGAGTTACGAGACGTATTTTGCGAAATACCACGAGAGCGCAGCTCGAGTGGTGTTTTAAGAAAATTTATTTTCGATTTCTCGAGTGGTATTTGTTACGATTATATAACGAATAAAATATATAAAGTTTTTTTGACAAACGACAAAACACCGTCAATATGAAAACATTCACATTTTGGCACGAGGCGAAACACCAAAACGATTATATCACGTCGTCAAGGGTATATTCACTCATCACTACGCAGTAGTTATGAAAAATTCACGGTTTCTATTGGCTTATTCACACATGAGTTATATGATCACAAATATTTTCTATTCCATATAATACAATGATATTCCCATTATGGACGCATCAGTGATCCTGTTGCTGTATTTTGTAGTACTGAAATAAAAGCATGATTAAAATAATCAATACCAAATATTAATTATTTAAATCTTAAATATAGACTGGATATACAAATCAAAATTTATTCAACCCACAAAGAATATTATACCAAGATGAACAAGAAAAAACAAGAAATATCTACTCAAACTGGCGGCTGGAAAGATTTACCCAAATGTTGAAAGTTCTGTACTGTAAGCTACCCCAAAGCTGCTAGAGAAGCCAATATGTACCTGGAAAAATATAAAAATGAAAACGCAAATATCTGCATAAAAATATCATACAATAAAAAAATTCTTAACTCCTTTTCTAGAAGGTCTAAAACGAATAAAAAACCACTCCCGCACCTGGCTGTTGAATTTCTTTACGCTGCAATAGTATATTTTCAGGGAAAATATTACTAGAAACGGTGAGTCATAAACGCATAAAATGTACCTATATCCTTTCATTCACTAAGTTCAAAACTTGATAAAATCTCTGTAGATTTGAAATATTCGAGATTTTTACTATATTCTGTCGAAGTCAATTAAATAAAAACATAAGTACTTTATTATAAATTACATAAAGTAAATACGAAAAGGTGTAAGAGGACAAATAAAATATAATCAGTAAAATTGTTAAATCCACCTCTGTCTAGGTAGAAGATACTAGGGGACTGGGTTCGTATCTTTGTTAAGGGAATGTGGCATTCTATAGAGCGCCCTTGCGACCGCTAAAAATAAATAAATAAACCAAAGATTGAAACCGAATACACCTTTGACGTTGGGCGACAGCCTAAAAAAAATCCACATTAATTTCGGGTTTCCACTTTCGAATAGGGAACAGGCATTAGTTGGTCGTATTTTCTATTGTGTCGGATTAATAGTTCAATATGCCGTTGTATAATTATTGCTTTACACAGAATTATTGTTATCATGAATAATTGATGCGGCAGAATGATGTAGCTTGAATTGAATTCAGCACAACACATTATTCAATAGAATTAATATGTATATATATATATATATATATATATATATATATATATATATATGTATAAATATATATATATATATATATATATATATATATATATATATATATATATATATATATATATATATAAATATATATATATATATATATATATATATATAAATATATATATATATATATATATATATTTCTATATATATATATATATATATATTATATATATATATATATATATATATATATATCTGTGGCGGCTCGTGAGGTTTTGGTTTGAGGAGGCTACTCGAGGTGTTAAAAATACACCATAGGCGAAAATTTTTAGGATTTCAAGGTCAACATAATTTAAAGAAAATCAAAGTAAAACAAGCACCCTAAGCTATTAATTTGTTTCCACTTTCGAGTGTCTACCTTGAGACCTACAACTCCTATTTACAATAGGTATTCACAAAAATTCTTCTCAGCCAATTAATCAATTCATCTATTCATCAAATTTTTTCTTTCACATAATAGGTACCTACCTACCTACTTAACGAATTTTTTAACAGCTGGTGAGAACAAATAAAAAGTTATTATATATTTTTGAAGATTAGCGGGATTCTGCGACCTTTAACGTTAGCAAAATGATCTATAATATCCTCATAAAGTTTTTTGTCATTCGCTAAAAGTTTTACCAATTCCTTTTCAATAGACAACAAACTTATATTTTTCCAACGATCCTGGCTCATTGAATTTCGTAAATAAGTTTTAATTCTCTTAAGAGTGGAAAACGAGCGCTCTACGGAAGCCGATGTCACCGGGATAGAAACAATTTTCAACAAACTTGGGGTAAATCTTGATTCAAATCATTATCAAAAAGGTATTTAATAGTCCTCACATGATTTTCATTTTGCCCCAAAATGTCATTGTCATTATAAAAAACACACAGTTCACTTTTTATGGCCACCTTATCAAAAAAAGTGTATTTTTGACATAAATTTTCCAAAAGGTTATCTGGAAAATTAGTCGAAAATCCGGTAAACAAATTTTTATTGAGTAAGTCGAAGAAATGCAGTTCTTTCAAATCAGAGAACCTTATTTCTATTTGACCCCTAATAGTATCCAAAATTTCATAAAATATTTGCTTATAGTGAAGCTCCATATCTGCGTAACGGAATTTCTTTCGTTTTGGGCTAAATTGAGTCGTATCATCAGTAGTTTGAAATACAGAAAATAGTTTTTTAAAATAAACTTCTGCACGAAATTCTGAAATTTTTTGCTGTGCTGTAAGATTTGAAAAACTATTTCTGTTTGTTCAAAAATTAATTTAAAGATGTTTAAAAAATATATAAATTCCTTATCTTGTAAGTAAGATATTAATCCGCGTGCCGTATTTAAAGTTACTTTATCGGTGAAAAATTCCTCACTTTCAACTAGGTATAGAATTAAATCCTCAAATCCTAAGCGGCCCCAAACAGAGACATTTTCACTAGTAGAAAGTAAACACTGCCAACAAAATAATTTTTTTTTTACCTGTGATCCGGTTAGGCAAGGATATCTCTCATAATTCCTTGTATTAAAACCGCGGCTTTGTTGTCTGTTACGCTGCACCAAATTGTTTAATTCAGAGGTAGGTCGCAATGTTTTTATCAAAACTTTATCCTCATAACTTAGTGCACTAAATTTATGGGATAATAAATATTCCACTAAGTCACCATTGAAATTTTTGAAATTAACTTCAGTAACCAAACTCATTTTAAAACATTACGCGAGCAATATAAGTAAACACGCTGCCATTAGTAACTACGATCACACTACGGTTCAATTAATGCTTTCCAACGAATTCACTCGATGTCACGCGAAATTCTATAGTTGTGATTGGTCGACATTGTATGCGACTGGGTTCTTCTATCGGTGTTGCCATTTACATGTGTTTTGCTTTTCTATTGCAATGAAGTATTCATTTCGGAGTATTTGCACCGTGTCTGCTTTTCTGTGGCAGGCATAATGAACATTGAGAATATACCTTTCTAAGCCTCCGCAGCGTTGCCACAAATCTTGAAATGAATGAAATACAGTAAATGTAAATACCTTCTATCTTAAATTAATAAAATATATTATAAAATGTAGGTTGAAAGGAATGTAGGTGCATAAATTAATATGATTTTGTCTCATATGAATATGATGAATGCTGACAATTCAATATCATATATTAGGATACACGGAATATTATTGAGGAGGCTTAGCCTCCTTAGCCTCCTTTGACTAGCCGTCCCTGATATATATATATATATATATATATATATATATATATATATATATATATATATAATATATTTTTATATTTTTTTTTTTATTTTATATATAATATATATATATATATATATATATATATATATATATATATATATATTTATATATATATATATATATATATATATATATATATATTTATATATATATATATATATATATATATATATATATATATATATATATATATATCTAAATATATATATATATATATATATATATATATATATATTTATCTATATTATTGTTAACAAAACTTCACAATTTTTGATTTTCACTATTGTTAACATGGCAATTGTTTTGCCAATACACAGTGGTTTCTTCAGATGTATAATATACATACTAACTTTTACAACGAGAATATTGAAAAATGAAGGAAGGGAATATACAATAAGAATAATAAAAACCTAAACGTAATCACTTAGCAGGTAGAAAATACAAACTGTTAATGACATGGGAAAACACAATAGGCACAAATATTCAATATTACATCTAGAAGAGATTAAACAACGGTGAACTATTTATATCTAATTGGTCCTTTTACAAATTATTGGATTGTTTCATATTATTAATTTCAAGAGCTTCTACTAAGTTGAGTTTATAGCCTTTCTCTTCTATATGTGATATTTCAAATTCACTATTAAAAATATGATTGTGTTCTAGGAGATGTGATGCATAATTGAAATCTAATTTTTCCTTGTCATAACTCCTTTTATGTTCTGATATTCGAATTCCAAAGTTCCTGACAGTTTGGCCAACATATACTTTAGGACATGAGCCACAAGTTAGCTCATAGATCCCTGATTTATTTTGTTGTGTCGTTTTATCTTTTGAATTTTCAATATGTCTCCCAATGCTATTTTTGAATTTCGATTTTACAAAAAGGTTGAAATTTTGAGAGTTGGGTCACCTATATAAGTTGATAATTTAAAGTTTTTATCATTATCTATGACGTTCGGATACACTTGAAAAATGGCTGCCTGAATCTTCTTGATCAAATACCATCTATGATTTTTGAGGATATCTATTATTGTGCGCTATTTGTTTTATGATACTATCATGCTATTAAATTACAACATAAAAAGGAATTATAAAAATTTAAAATTTTTTCAAAGACAAAAAATGTCAAATAACATTTAGTTTTTGAGATATACCTAACTCTAACTTCATATTTTTCTCATAATTCTTTCTGTAATCTTCATAAATTTTCCTTCAAGATGACGTATCATACGCAAATTTTTGAATATTAGTTTCTTCAATATTTTGAAATATCAAGCTTGTGTTATTATAAGATCAAGATATCGAATAATAATCGCGAATCAATTATTGAAATAGTCTGTGCATATTTTCCTAACATTTTCTATAATACATCGCTAAAAATGTTTTCATTGAATGGTTCAGTTTTTCAATGTCATAGATTAGTAATTATGTACCTTTTGAAGTTTCTGGTTAGAAGTGAATCATACACACAAATAACTCCAGATGAAATTTTGACCATATTATCTAAATTTATCACTTGAATTTCCGGCAGCAGATAGTGAAATGAATTAGCAGCGTGTGGAAGCTCGCGGAAGGTCCAGAATAATTAAATTTGTCTGATGGAATTGGTGACCTCATTTATCTCACAAACCCTTCTTAATATGTTCGTAATTTGTGCAATACACTTTCATCTTCGTCTTAGCAACATTTGACTCGTGGACTTCCCACTATCTTCGTGGTGGCGATTTTCGACTTGAGACAACCAAGACTCACAGCAGAGGAAAAAAGATTTCGCTAAATTTCATATTGATTGGAAAATACTCCCTTTTCTAATATCGATATATTCTTAGAATGAAGTAAACAAAGGCAAAATAATTGTTTTCTATTGGTGATCTAAATAGTTGGCAGTATATACTCGTATAAGTATACCTAATAATATATTGAGACTGTCCCTGAAGAGTGTAATTTTCCCTCAGTCTCAATTTTACATACATTGTTGCTCTCAGAAACATACACATTCAATTTTATATACACAGCAAATTTTGGTGATACTTGTTCGTTTTTTGTGGTACATTTGTTTTGTACCAGCGCCACTTCAAATGTAAATAATTTGCGTTTGAAATTCAAACACTTGCCCTAAATAGCCAGCAATTAAATAGTAATATCCTTGATAACAATTTTCTACCAATGGAAAGCAATTATTAATAAATTTGTTTACTTTATTCTTAAGATAAATTGACACATTTATTAATTATTTTTCATGCATTGTGTTGTTATTTATCAATAACAGGCCATTCGAATTATAAAAACAACTTTATTGAATAGGTTTCGTTTCGTCATGAAATTCAAACTTTTTCAATATTTTGATGTATATACATGAATAAATAACAAGCAAAATTTAAAGAATGAGAGAGTTTTATAAATCAACATACCTAAAGTTTCGGTCTCTAACCGTTCTCAAGTGAATACTGAAATCTAGAATTCTACAAATGAAGAAAGTACTTCGCCCAAGACTTTCAAAAACAAATTGTTCACTTTTGTATTTAACGAAACAAGTCACAACTCAGTACATATCTATATCCACTAATCTGATTGAAATTTTATTTCTAAATTTTGAGGTCACAATCAACCAAAAGAAAACATTAATCTTTGCCTGTCGACTAAGTTATTCTTTGATGATTTCAGAAATATTAATTTTTTATTATCAAATCTGTCAAAAATTCAAAGCTTCAAGCAGTTTGCTGGATTTGAAAAATTTATAATCTCAACTTAAAAACAAACAGTTTATTTTATTTGTAATCTAACCTTTGTTAACTTTTTCATACGTATTCATAATAAAACTAAAATTCTCAACCTAAAAATGTAGCATAACTAGAGTTTAAGAAGTAGAGCAATATTCAAGTCTTGTCTATGTTTTAACATGCCAATATTAAAATCATATTTCAAAAAATTTATTCAAAAAATATATTGAGAGAACAGTTCACGTCACCCTTAGACCGCAAGCCCACTATATAAAAAATATCAAACAATACAGTGTTAAATGGAAGCTTCCTTTTGGAACGGCAAAACGTGTGAAAAAATGTTCAACCAATAAATGACAAAAGACGAAACCAGTCACGGAAATTGAGATCTAAAAGAAACCACCTGGCATTCGTCATCTCCTTCTTATCCCATTTAGAAATTTAGGTCCAGGTAGTATTTCTGAATGTTGTGTAAATTTGTAGAGAGAAATAAAAACTGATGCCAGCTTGTCACTGAGGAAGGAAGATAATTCAAATTTATCTGTAGATTATTTCTCCAGTGTATTGTAAATTTATAATTTATAACTATTTAATTATTTTGCATTGTTCAATTAATGTTATTAATCGAAATGTTTTCAGATGATAGTGAATAAAAATATTAATACAATGTTTATTGCATTTAAGTACAAAATCTCTGTTCAACATGATTTTGTGTACCTACTCATTCACTCAAATAGATATTTCAAATTCTTAGCCGCCTTGCTACATTCCAACATAAAACAAATTATACATAATACTCTGCTGATGACCCCCCGTCGTCAAAGCATTGAAATGAACAAAAACAAAATTTCAACTATCAACTGAAAATGTTCATCTGCATACTTTTTGACGGCTACTTCAATTCAAAAGTATGTAGATATATAATATATATATATATATATATATATATATATATATATATATATATATATATATATATATATATATATATATATATATATTTAATATGTATATAAATACAGATAAAAGTTCATATAAACTAGGGCCCCCAACTTCTTCGTTTTTAAGATACAGGGTGTTAAAGGACAAGACCTGGTGGTGTTTTTTTGTAAATATTTTCGAAACCTGTGAAGGTAATTGGATAAAATTTGGTACAGTTACGAAACTTTTTACGCTCTATTTAATGTACTAAAAGTTTGTAGTGCAATATTTTCAGGAGTACGTAGTGCAGGGGGTATTAGCGAAAAATTGGGCCCAAATGTTTTCGTGGTTAATTTTTAGTAGTTTTGACTTCAAAATTATAAAATATGAAGCTTTTTGTACAAATAAGGTACTCTTCTCATACTTCGCTAGGAAGCAGCATTTTCGAGAAAACTGCATTTGAATATTTCTTTACGAATTGATTTTTTGTTTTTCAATGTGCAAATCGAAGAGAAAGTAATCAGTAGACCTAGAAACCAATGACGTTTTTTGATTTGCTAGGTGAAGGAAAATAAGCTGTCAATTATTAATCGCCCAGTTTTTAACTGTGCTGCTTGTTGCCGGAAAAGAAAGCTATTTAGTAGTAATGCAGAGGTTTCCAAATAGATAATTAGCAGATATCGATTTTGTACGTGGTTTATGCAATGGCAAAGCACGACGGTGAGCCAGATCAGCATGGTGTGAATATTAGGAATTGGCTAGACGAGTAATTTCCGAGTAAATGGATTAGAAGAGGTGTGAATATTGCGTGGGCACCCCGATCGCCGGATTTAAATCCACTGGACTACTATTTTTGGGGCCGTATAAAAGATATATTATACGCAACAGAAGTAGACAACAAAGAGTAGTGTGAAATAATACGTGTGGCAAGGAATCAAATACGGCAAAACTATTTTGAAGTTTCGCAAGCTTCACATGCGATTACCCGTAGAGCCCAAATTTGCCTTCATGAGCAGGGCAACCTTTTCGAGCATCTTATCTGAATGTTAAAATAAGTAAACCTTAAATAAATGTTCCTTAATGTTTAGTTCAGTGGTTCCCAAACTGTGGAGAAGGGCATTGGGAGACGCGAGAGCCTACAAATTTTGGACTTCAAAATAACAAATTTCATATTTGACAAATTCTAATGAAAAAGGACTATATTGGTAGCGCACATTTGAAGATAACATCAATAATTGTCCACCTTGTTGCGAAAATGCAGCACCTCACTTCGCATTAGACTAGAATAGTGATTTCAAATGTGATATTTATAAAAAACCTTTATCGGGTCTTCACCTTTGAAACGAATATGTTGTGGACCCTAGTTCATATGAATTTTTATATATATTTTTGGATGTAGAATACCTGGTTAGAATATTGACGTTTAATTTCGCGACAACAATCAATTCGTAAAGAAATATTCAAATGCATTTTTCTCGAAAATGCTGCTTCCTAGCGAAGTATGAGAAGACTACCTTATTTGTACAAAAAGCTTCTTATTTTCAAATTTTGAAGACAAAACTACTAAAAATTAACCACCAAAAAATTTGGGCAAAATTTTTCGCCAAATCCCTCCTGCACTACCCGCACTCCTGAAAATATTGCAATACAAACTTTTAGTACATTCAATAGAGCGTAAAAATTATTTAATTTATTAATAAAGTTATTAATGTAACACATCTCGAGAAAAGTTTTCTTAATATAGTTAGAAGTAATAGAAATGACACCAGTTTCGTCAAATTTAAATTGATAGTTTAAAGAAGATGCATGATTCGCTAATGCACATCTCTTAGGTTGTAATCCCATATAACTTCTGTGAGTAGCGAGCATTTCTTTAAATATTTTTTCGTCTGACCGATATAAACTGACCGACAATCATTACATATTACTATATAAGTGCAATCTGATATAAATGAAACTGGAATTTTATCTTTTTATTGGCCAAACAGCCTACGTACACAGAAAGGGTTGTATTTGGCAATATCGATGTGGGGAACGTCATGAAGAATGTGGATTAGACCTTGAGTAATTTCTTGAATAAATGGTAGTGAGACATATATCCTCGAATTTATATCTTGAGGAGTATTATCATTTACTAGTCTATTATTGATAGATAAGTTGAGAGCTCTCATATGAGCAGCATGGAAACACTAAACTTGTTAATAAATTATCAGTTATAATATCACAAGAGCATCGAATAATCGATTATACTTCTGAGTCACGAGACGTATTTTGCGAAACATCCACGAGAGCACAGCTCGAGTGATGTTTTAAGAAAATACGTCGAGTTACGAGGTCAGTATAACGATTATTTTCGATTGCTCGAGTGGTATTCGTTACGATTATATAACGAATAAAAAATATGATATTTTTTTGACAAACGTCAAAACATCGTTATTATGAAAACATTCACGAGACACGAGACACGAGACACGAGACGAAACACCAAAACGATTATACCACGTCGTAAAGGGTATATTCTTATCGATACTCGTTAACTATGCGAAAGTCACGGATTCTATTGGCTTATTCATACAAGAGTTTTATAATCTTGAATATCCATTTTCCGAAAATATATTTAAGAGTCTGGATTCAGAAGACATAACATAATCTGAATGACAAATAGACCTAACTCTGTGTATCATCCTCTTTAAAAGGTAGATTTTGATTCCCCAACTGTAATTTAATTTATAGTGGATATATCTTCCTGATTGATAACATTGCTAATCGATCTGACCAAGCTTATGTCCAAAACGGAAACGCTATTCACGACCACCACTTCCACAGTAAAATGAATATATTCATAAAATAAATATATATATATATATATATATATATATATATATATATATATATATATATATATATATATATATATATATATATATATATATATATATATTATATAACATTTAGGTTCTTGATGAGTTGTTATACTCTGTTTCCCTTGCCAAGATTTCGAAGCTTGTTTACATCTTCAGGGCTTCTACAACATAAGGACGACATGAACAGAATGTACTAGGACATTTATTTGTTAGTTCACTTCATTTTATATCCACGAACGTGTATCGATAACACGAAGAATTCTGTTTTCTATTCAATTGCTACCTGTAAAAGGGATAAAATTGGAGCGGTTGTTACTTGCGGCGTGTGAATGTTGAATTACATCGAATTTGATGTATCAACTTTACTCTTGCTTAGCGATTATAGTAACCACCTTCGGGTGTCAGGACGTACGAGTTCTCGTTGCCGAAATGTTTTCTTCTATCTGTAAGATGTGGTTCATTTGTTTCCGACTGGTGGCGCTGTGTCATATTTATATGCCATATAGTCACTGGAAGGAAAATATAACGCCGTTAGAAATATTTGGTTGGTTATCACATTCGATGGATGGATGATACTGATGAGCCCCAAATAAGGGCGAAACAGACTGTCTATCATTTCCATTGATTGTGATAAACAACTTAATGTTTCTAACATACACCATCCAAGGTATATGGAGGCATTTCGATGTTTCGTGAACTCGTATAACCAGCTCCGCTAGGAGGTTTGTTTGATTAGTTTCAAATAAATGTCCTAGTTCACTTCATTTTATATATATATATATATATATATATATATATATATATATATATATATATATATATATATATATATGTATATGTGTGTGTATGTATAAAAATCGCGTACATGAGTATATGACCTTTAGACGAGTTTATTAATCTAATATTCTTTTTTGATGATATGCATCTTAATAATTCATTCGTGCAAATAGCCTGTCCAAGTGCGGTTAAATTATTCATTGAAAAATTTACATAAAATTGCGGAACCGAAAAATGCTTGTGTATCGGAACAACGAGAAATAATTCGCTAATAAATCTGTAGAATGGTATATTGCCATCAGACTCTGACTTTGATGTCAGAGCAATGGAATAATTTTGTACGATAGGGTACAAATTATCAACACAGACATATAAAAAAACGAATGTACGTTTCGAGTACTTTGTCTTGAATGCATACCTACCAATTCCATATCCTAGTTTCTGAAATAGAAGATATAAAATTAGCGTATTCTGTTTTTCATTTATATCTACAATAAATTAGTTTTCCATGAATTTGATATTTTATTTGAACCCAAGTATTATAAGTCTTCTCAATATTTATGGAACATATTCTCCATGGATAAAACTGGACATGAATTTGATTGGTGACGCAATTTTTGTTTCAGATCGTAGATATATCAACAAAATTATTATATAATATTAAAATTTAATTTTCCGCATTTATTATCAATATGTTACTTCTAAAATATTCACGGAACAAAATTATTATTCAACTACTCGACGCGTTCATTTCATTTATTGAAACACAGAAGGGAGAAATCTTTGCATTATTTGATTTATGATACTGACTTTATATTCAATATTGCACATGTAAATCTAAGCTGTCATAACCTTCGAAATAAATTTGAGAACTATAGATATATTTTCAAATAAAAAGTATTAAGTGAAATACTTAATACTAAAAACCACAATTTGAACTTTCAGTCGGCTAATTTCGCCTTTTACAGCATAATCAAGACTGAATAGGAATACTATAAGAGGCCAAACTAGTCGAATAATAGCTATTTGTATAACAAGGGAGAAAAGTGCTACTTTTCCTTCCGAGGATGAAGTTTACTGCCCGACGCGTAGCAGAAGGCAATAGTTATTCAAGGGATGAAAAGGCACTTTACCCCCATGTTATACATATGATTTTTCCGCCTCCCTCAAATAACAAGTCATTTTTAAATTATTTATTTATTGAATTAACAAACAAAATTATTCTTCTTTTTCTTATGGTGCCTTATCCTTAAGGACGTTGGCTATTACATTTGCCCATTTGATCTTATTTGTAGCTGCCCTGAACAGTTCTATGGATGTCATGTTTGTCCATTATCGTAGGTTTTTAAGCCATGAGTTGCGTCTTCTTCCTGGTCCCCTTTTGTTATTGATTTCGCCTTCGATTATAAGCTGGAGCAGTTCGTATTTTTGATTTCTCATGATGTGGCCAAAATATTGTGTTTTTCGTTTCTTTATGAGGAGCATGAGCTCTTTTTCCTTGCTCATTCTCTGCAAGACTTCCGCGTTTGTCGTATGACTCATGTAGGATATTCTGAGCATTTTTCGGTAACACCAGAGTTCAAATGCTTGGATTCTTTTTTGTGTTGCCTCTGTCATTGTCCAGGCTTTAACACCGTAAAGTAAAGTAGAGAAAACATAGCACTTAAGTATTCGAGCTCTCAATGAAAGATTCAGCTGGCGACTACATAGGACTTTTTGCATTTTGTAAAATACTGTACGTGCTTTTTCTAGACGTGTTCTTTTCTCTAGTGAGTGGTCCCAAGTTTCATCAAGATAGCTTCCAAGGTAAGTTATTCTTGTTACTTTTTCTAGATCTTCTCCGTTAACCTTAATCTTCACCGTTCTGTTCTGGTGTTTGCTGATGATCATCGTTTTTGTTTTCTGTGTATTTAGTTTCATTCCAAATTCTTCGCTGGCTGCCGTTATCCGTTCCATCAGAGCGTTGTAGTGCTTCAGCACTATCTGCCAGAATGACCGTGTCATCAGCATATCGCAGGCTTGTTTGATGCATTGTCCATTTATGAATAATGCCATCTGAGGTGTCTTCCAGAGGCTTTTTTAAATATCTCCTCCGAGTAAACGTTAAACAGTACGGGTGACAGAACACATCCCTGTCTTACTCCCTTCTCGATATTAATTTTTCCAGATGTTTTCTTTTTTATTCTAATTTTGGCCTTTTGTTCCTGATAGAGGTTTGAAATAATCCTCAAATCTTTATCGTCTATGTTACATGACCTTAAGATGTTCATTAATTTATCATGTTTCACCAGGTCAAAAGCCTTCTGAAAATCAATAAAACACAAGTATACATCAGAATCGACATCTCTACATCTTTCAACTAGTACTCGTATTGAAAAAAGTGCTTCTCTTGTTCCGAAGCCATTCTTAAAACCAAATTGATTTTGACCAGTATGTTCGTCTAATTTACTGTATATTCTATTATTCGAAGGAAAAATTTGGGCACATGATTCATCAGGCTTATAATCCTATGTTCTTCACATTTCTTGGAGTTTCTCTTTTTTGGTATTGGTCTAAATATCGATGTCAGCCATTCTTCTGGTATTATACCTGTTTCATATATTCCATTAAATAGATCTTCTATTACTTCGATGTGTTCGTCTAGTGGTAACTTTATTATCTCAATTGGTATATTATCCTCTCCAACAGCTTTGCTGCTCTTTAGTTGCTTTGCTGCTCTGTTAATTTCGTCCTTTGTGATATAAAGTCCAGTCGTTGCCTCCTGCTTACCAATGTTTTCTCTTCCTTGGTCTTGAAACATCTCTTTCACGTATTCTTTCCATCTGGCTATTTGATCTTCAATATTATTAAAGAACCAAAACTGAGAAGTAGGTACAGTATAACTATTTTCATTCTTGTACCCTACATATTTTTAATTTTTGGTTGAGTAATTATTCATACTAATGTTAAACGTGTAGTTTTGGGCAGTGGTTATTTGAATACCACTATAGAAGTGAGAGCTGGAGCCAACGCAATTTTCGTGATATCTTCATTAATAATAATTATTATACAGCCCGGAAGTACTCGTACTTGGCTGATTAAAATCAGTTTCATTAACTTCAGTGACTCCCATAATAGGCATGACGACAGTATCAAAAAATTGTCGATTTAATGGTTATAGGGGAAAATTCATATAAAAAATATTTAAAACAATGCTTAAGTTTCATTTAAAAAATTCAGATTATTAAGATTTTCAATAAAATAAAACATTAAAATACTGCAATCGGCTATTCTGACTGAAACACCAATCACAGCGCATGACGTCGCGCTTAGGAAAACTCCGCTGTCAATAGTCTCATTCACTCTGTTTTGTTGTTGTGAATACTACTGATTACGCATTTGGATTTATTTTTTATTATTTTACGTGTCGACTCCACTCTACTATAACAATGGAACCAAGCTTTGTTAAGGCAAATAGCTCAAATTTGCTCAGGATTGATGTATTAATGTTGGGCGATTTCCTCCCAACAAATAAAGAATTTTGCTCGTCTGAGTTTAGAAACGTGAGAGCTTCCTTGTAAGTAAATTGTATTTATCTTTACCCAAGATACATCCAATTTAGTTATAATCAATCGCGTTTTGAACTCATGCGAGTTTATTTTACTTTCATAGGTTATTTTTACTAGCTCCCTTACAGTTTGTAGGTTGCTATTTTAGAGTTAATAACATGTTAAGACCTGATAAAACAACTACATTTCTGTAACTAATAAGCGCCTACTAGTACTAGTAGTAAGTATTTTTCCTCATAGAAAACACCTAAAATCTGATAAATCACCAAGTCAATGTGTATGTATTTGTTCTAATTAATTTCAATTATTTTAGGTCTTCAAGACCAAGTGCAAGATTTGACCAGAGCAAATATATATATATATATATATATATATATATATATATCGTTCGGGGTTCGACGTGCGGACTTCAATCACTTATTTCTTATTATTTTCTTGTTTGGAACATGAACAAATGCTTTGTTGAGTGTTCTCATTGATGTGTTTTTATACTGTGGTACTCCACACCACCCATAATTTTTGGAATTCATTTTTATTACTCGAATTAATTTGATGTTTTGTTTACTTTCTTCGCTATGCATAGACACAATGATATGTTCACCTAAGCGTGACGTCAGACCGACGCAATGACACATGGGAGCTGTTTTCGCGCGCCTATTGAAATAGTATTAAGAAAAATGGCTTTAAACTTCGTTCAAACTTAAGTTTATTACCGAAATGAAGGTTTTTTCGTGATTAGTAACTGTGTACCCACATTAAGGAAGAGTATTTCAAAATCTTTCGTCACGCCTATTTTGTTTTTTTGCAAGAGATTGCTGCACTACCCTTCAGCGATTTTCGTAAACTTTCAACTTCCGTGTTGCTTTAAAGCAAGAATGACTCCTCCAGATTTATTTAATAGAATATAGTTTAGGTCATCAATGCCGTATAAGTTATTTCAATGATGACGTACCATGACGTCAGTTTTACTTTCCCTCCCTAAGGAGTAAAAGTACTTCTTCTCTCTAGGGAGGAAAACTACGACTTTGCTTTTTACCATGAGGCCAGGAAATGTAATCTTTGGATAGAGGTAGGCGGAAAATTTTTTTTCAGTTTGTGGTCTTTAGACAAGTGTTTTACTTATTACTTTTCCATTAAATATGAACTACTACAGAGTTGATTCAGCGTCTATCGAATTTAGTTATATTTTTAATTACGAAAGAAGATTTTCAAATATGCATCTAAATTCAACATTGAAAATTTTCATACATATATAGAAATCATGGTATGATGAGTTATATTGTATATTACGTTCGAAACATTCACATTATATAAAGACATACAAGTGAAAATAGAAAGTTACCTCGAAGGGTCAAATATAAACATATCCCTGTGACAATAGACCTCGCGACAAATATTGAATGTAACTGCAGGCTCAAGGTTATATTTCCCATTCCCAAAGGTGTAGTGCAAACCGAATAAGTTAGACTTTAAAGGTATCAAAAGTTTTTTACATCCATCGTGACCCCAACTTGCGGCTATTTTATCCGCAAGTCTTCTTTGATTCTATTTACTTCTTCTTGAACTGGAGATAAAACTAATCGTAAAAAGATTCGAAAATGCCTTTCAATATTTTCAAAATGCCAAGGATATTAATAATCATGTATTACTTTCGAATTAATAAGGTGTTTGGAATTTTTCTCATCTAGTATTTTATATTGAAGTTGTAAATGATTATACATTTAGTTTACATTTAATTTACATCTAATCCTGTGATGATAATCAAAATATAACAAATATGTGCATAGAATAAACTTATCTCAAAATTACTAATATAAAATCTTCCTTGATTTTACATAATAATACATATATTGCTATTCATTGGTAACATTATATATTAACAAGCTTTAATTAGCTGGGTATGTATGAATGTATCTATGTATCCAAGTAACGGAATATTTGAACATGACTTTCACTCCCTTTTAAAAAGTCGGATTGATTTCAAACTTGCATACTTATCAAGGGCCGATGATAATGCAATAATTTGAATAGTTTGTCCCATTCTCCTGATCAGGACCTTCTTTGTGCCAAGTACGCGTTTAAAAACACTTTAAATCTGTGGGAGCTAAGTTAAATAATATTTAAAAAAACTTAAATACACGCTTATATAGTTAGTGGAACTAAAAAATACAGGATTTTGCAGATAACCGAAATGAAAAGTAGAAAATAATTTTCAGTAAATTTAAATTAAGAATAATATCATTAACAAAAAAATTTCTTTTATGTTCGAAAAGCATGGAAACTTTAGAGTTAATTGTTGTAACATTTTAATGACAGATATTGGTGAAACTAGAATTAGGGAAATACCTCAAAAGGCACCCTACGCTTTTCTCCAATAAAAGAAATTTTTTTGATAATTAAAATTAATTGAAAATTATTTTCTACTTTTTAGTTCGGTTGTCTACAAAAGCGTGTTTTTTAGTTTTTTTGAACTATTATTCCTTTTCATGTTAATATTATCACTGGAAAATATGTTGACCCTGATGGGATTAGTCTTGCCAAATTCAGTATATACATTTCCCTCTTGAAAAGATCATTGTCTTAAATAGTGTTCCTTTGCTCTGCAAACTAATACCTATATAGGATGTCCGGAAAAATGTAGGAAATCTCCCGGATTCAGATAGAACAATGAAAAATAAGAAAACAAGTTCCCATAAATTTTTTTTTTACGATCCTCCCCACGAAGATACGGCCTCCTAAATGACGCCAATGGAAATCAATTTTTCTTGAATAACTTTTAAACTGCTTAATATAATTTAATGAAAATTTAATATGATAAACACTAGTGAGGACCTCATAAAATACTGACCTTCAAACATAATTAGCTTGTTTAGTTTACAAGGGGCGGACTAGGCTGTGCATTTTAATACTTACATTTTTAACACCCTGTATGACAAGGAGTTAATTATATTTGGATACCTTGAACATTAAGCTAAAGAAAATGTACTCTAACTTATTGTCAATAAAATGAATCGTTTTCGAGAAACAAAATAATAAAGCAATTAATGTTTTATTTTCATCAAAAAGAACCATGATTTCTAATATTTTTTGTCTGCAACGAAGTGTCTTTTAGGAGGCCGTATCTCCGTGGGGAGGGCCGCTAGGAAAAAAATTCATGGGAACTTGTCCACATTTTCTCAGACACCCTATATAAATTTTTATATGAATTATTCTAATTTTTTTATTATTGTTGCTCCCAAAAGTTTTTACTCCATTTCATTATGCCTAATACATAATATATAGCGAAAGGAGCTTCGTTCCAACCGGGTGTCCTACGACACCCCTCGTCTTTTTTGCTTAGCTTATAAAGGGAGTTGCTTTAGGTCTTTTTTTTATTCCGTCAGTTATTTTAAATATACAGAGAATATAATATGTGTCAAACCAGACTCCTGACCTGGTTTCATGAGATCAACTATGAATTCTGTCGGTCTCCAATATTTCGATTTTCTTGTGAACTAAATCTCACGGAATAATTATACAGTCCTATTTAGTGATAAATGAAACATCTGCACTTCATATGAGATATTTATCTCTTTGTAAGTAAGATTTATTCAAACATTTACAACTCTTAACAAGAAAGTGAAATTCCTAACCTTAAATCTACGCATCAACATCTATAACCTCCGCTACGAAGACGGCAACTAGAACAGGGCAGGACCGGCATCTTGCCGCCTGCTCAAATCATCACCAAATATGCATCAGGTAAAAGAAAAAGAAGTCTCATTTCCGAAACAATATCTTTCACAAACGGCTTATTCTAACGCTTTACACAACTTTAAACAACCATCAAAAGACCAAGGAATCATTTTAACAGCAATTGATGGACTAAAAATACACGAGTACGTTAAAGCTATTGGGCAACTAGTTCAACCAAAGAATATTATCTTTGCATCTAAAATAACAAATAACAGAATATGTATCTACTTAACCAACAAAACAATAGTCAACAACATCATGGACTCACACAAGCACATCACTATAAATGGAATAAATATTGAAATCCGCCGCCTAATCACTCCCGCCCAAAGACTAGTCATCTCTAACGTATGTCCGACAATACCAAATAACCATATTTTAGAAAAACTAAAATCATTCGGAATTACTCCAGTCTCGAATATCACTCTCCTTAAAATCGGTATGATTGAACCCGAATATAACCACATATTAAGCTTCCGCAGGCAAGTTTATATAAAACAAGAAGATGTTGCATCGTATCCTGACTCATTTATGCTCAACTTCGAGGAAACCTCTTACAGAATATTTTTATCTATAGAAGGCCAATATTGCACTAAATGCAAAAAAATTGGACATCAAAGCACCAACTGCCCAGAAGAGATAACCCAGCAAACTGATGAAATCTACGAAGTAACAAATCCCTCTACATTCCCAAACGAAAACTACCCAGCACTTTCAGTCCCTTCTGAGACCACAGTTGACGTACATACAGTACGTAAATCTCTAGAACTCTCTACCGACAAAACAACAAATCCTTCAATGGAAATGGAAGGCTATGAGGAATCAAGTGAAAGCAAAGGCGATCCTCCCCGGATTAAAAGACTGATTTCCTCATTCCCAGACGCTCAGATACTCTCCGTAGATACAATTTTTAAAACACCGAAGTCCAATGCTAAAAAGAAAAAAACAACAAGAGCAAAAGCTCCCCCAGATCATGTAATAGATTGTCTTAACAACATTAAAAACAAAATAGAAAACAGAATACCATCGTTTTCACTCACCTTCATTGAAATATCCAAATTTCAAGTGAACGCATTCAATATGGTTCAACCTAAAACAATCCTCGAAAACTATACAAATGATTTAGAGGAGCTGAAAGATCTACTCAACTTTATTTACGCAGAAATCGAAAACAGAACAATTAGAAACAAAATTACACGACTAAAAAGGAAACTGAATTTGTCGAGCAACTCTACCGAAGATACAGATAGTGAATCACTATCTCAAGGAAACTAAGGAGCACAATGGCATTTATTGTTCAGTGGAATTTAAATGGATTTTTCAACAACCTAAAACCCTTAAAACTTCTATTGCACGACTATTCTCCAAAAATCCTATGTTTATAGGAAACTCACCTGAAAGCTCAATCAATTTACCTGCGAAATTATAATGTTTTTCTGGAAAATAGAAATGCCCAACACTCCGGTGAAGGGGTTGCAATATTTGTGAAGGAAAATGTTGAAGCCAAAACCATTCAACTCTATACAAATCTTTAAGCAGTTGCAGTAAAATTATAACTTTACAACTTAAATTGACATGTACTATGTGTATGTTCCCCTGCTAATAACCCAAAGCGGTTGATGCGGGTATATGTGCAAATAAAAAAAAATAAAAAATATGTGTCAAACCATATTATTCAAGTTTGAACCAAAACACATCTTCAATTTATTCATAATCAGTTGTCTGAGGGTATTTTGAAATTACTGTTTTAGTAGAATTCGAAGTATTTGCGCCATTATTCTGTTATCTGAAAGGTAATTTCATCAAGTACCAAAATTCTCGTGATTGAATTGAGATCGCAAAATATAGATACAAATTTAATACACCTATATATTAAATTTTCATTAACTTGATTAGATATATGACGCATGTCAGTACAGTTTACAGATACAAAGGGTAATGCGTCATACATTTTAATTAAATTAGTGCAAATTCAATATGTATTTTATTTATTACGATCTTTATTAATTTTTCACCAAACCGGCCTCCACAATTCCAGGAATTATCCATACTCAGTTATATTATTGAAATTATGAGTTACACATTAAATGTATTTCACTTTCTTCATGAAAAGCAAGTTGAAGTAATATCGAAGAAATGTACTTAGTTAAATAATAAGAAAAGTTCATAGCTAACAACAAGAATTATGGTAATTATAGAGTTGAGTGTATTTATTTTATACCTGTTAGTATATGAAGTACCAAAGCTATGGTGGTCAAAATATTCAGGAGGATGGGCAAAGCTATAAATCTTCGGCATAAACAAATTAGTATATTTATTCTCATGACCTGAATGACTAGTATAATTTAAAATCAATTAAGTTTTTGTTTATGGTCAATTGTTTTTTCATGCTCCCAAATTAGCAAATAATCAAACAGATTGTAAAATTATGTATTTTAAGTTTTTTTGAAGGCCGATGTTATACCACCAGTGTGGAAACTGAGAGTTATTTGATAATCAAGAATTATTAAATTGCCTTCCAAGCAGTCGATATATTAATTTTAATATTTAGATATCATCATCAATAACGTCAATTGACCGCTCGCTCACTGAAACATTGTTCAAAATTATAAATCAAATAAAGTAAAACATTAAGAATGTAAATGATCAA
The DNA here is from genome assembly GCA_030704885.1 of Cynegetis impunctata. Taxonomy (NCBI): domain Eukaryota; kingdom Metazoa; phylum Arthropoda; class Insecta; order Coleoptera; family Coccinellidae; genus Cynegetis; species Cynegetis impunctata. The sequence goes on along the minus strand of JARQZK010002254.1, from coordinate 269,676 downwards.
ATATTCTTTTCAATTAACTTTGTCTCCAAACAGAATCACAAGTTTTGCATTAGGTTGAATAAATAGAATACAAAAACTAGTAGTACTAATAAAAGACATTTGGGTTCCTTACTGGTCAATAATAAAGAAAGAAAAACAATCTTTGAAATTTCGAATTAGTCAAACCAGTAAAAACATTGGTACTGGATTGGATGAACATAATTAGTCAATTATCCGAAATAAGAACGTAACTGGAATTTCAGAACATTGCATGAAGATTAACCATTTTATATGTTTGAATAATCCGGAGATATTGCATCTACTGAACAAAGGGAATAAAAATGAACTTCTAGAAGCTTTGGAGATTACGCTGGCCAGCTCTAGGGCCCTACTCATCACTAGTGACCAAGTAGACCGTAGGATACCCCCTTTCATTGAAGCAGTACTATAACTAATTCAAATTCAAATTTAAACTGTTTATTTCGCCAAATTACTCATAAACATTTCTAATTACAATTTGACTTACAATTATTTGACAAAATGGACTTCCTCGCGATTATAAAAACCAATAACATTTGACACACATGAAAGTAAGGCAAATGGGAGAAAGTCCAAAAAAAAATTATTAAACTTAGAACAAAACATACAAAATAACAAGAAAAATTAACTACAGTACAGGGGTTATCCAGGAGGATAGGGGTTCATCTAGCCAGCTAAAGGAATGAGGGGTAAACAGCCATAAACAAACCGTACGGGGAAGGAGAATATTATAAGCACGCTCGATTCCTGAACCATTATCATTGGTCGACCCACGACACCAAATTCAACCGAAGAAAAACAATTAGAACAAAAATTGCAAACAACAAATTACAACTAGCAAGTTTTTAAAATTGTGTCTTACAGACTATGTTGCTCTTGTAAAAGTTTTTGCTTAATTTACTTCGAGAAATGCTTCAGTTTTGTATTTTAAGGCGAACAGAAAAGAGAAATTCATGTAAGGATAATATGATTGTTATGAATAAATTGAATCATTCATTATTATTTTGTACATGACGTAGTGCTGACGTAGAAAAAATAAATTCCATACTAAATATGTATTTTTTCATCTAATTATATTAGCCGAGATAAGGAGAAGAGTCGAGCTTTCTGATTTAAATTAATTAGGTCATATTGCACAGCCTTGTCATGAGAATAAGGGCACCGATTTTATGACGAAAGCTTCATAGAAATCGATTTAATTCAGAATAAACTCCATTAAAATAACCAAACTCTATTTTTGATATAAAGAACGGGCATTTTACTTAACAGTTATTTTCACACAGAACAAAAAGTAATCCGAAATTGCTTCTTCAGGAGGCCATACACTCACTTCGAAACTCATTTAATAAAACTTTCGAAGTGATTGAGGTTTATCGGTTTCCGAAACTCTAAAATTTGGTCGTCGTCCGGACTCATTCAAAAGTTTAAGTTTTATTTTTCTCTTTGAAAATGTCTCTTCCTGTTTTTTCCTCTTCTGTATACAACGGCTAACAATCTAACTTTTCTATAATCGATTTCTGTTCATTATTGCCACTACTCAAGAAGTTCCAGATTATTTCACATTTTTAAAGTAAATAACAACTGGGCAAATGGAATTTCTTTGAATATTTTGTTATTCATAGAAAATATATGATTTCATTGATTTATCTTCTTTCGTAATAAGCAACTCAAATTAAAACAGTCCCTTTGTTTAAGACAACAAATTTAAAAAGTAACAATATATATATATATATATATATATATATATATATATATAATATATATATATATTATATATATATATATATATATATATATATATATATACAGGGTGTCCCACCGGGAAAGAACGCGATCTGTATATAGAAAACTACACATAGGAAACTTTTGAAACTTTGACAGTATACTAATGTTGATAGGGGCAACTCGACTAAAATATTTTCAAGATGGTGGCACTTCCGGTTATACCGGAAGTGGATACCAAATTGCTTATTTTAAATTGGATACCCTATATATTAATACATTTTTAGATTCTACGCAAGATTCTAGGCAGATTTCATGTATCATGTCATATACCTAAGTCTAAGCGTTTTTGACATATTTAGGTTTTTATGTCAAAAATGACGATTGCAAGCCCTAATATAATTATCAATTGTTCCTATAAGGATTCCCGTATTACTTACTTTGGGGTGGATTCCTTATTGAAAAAGACTTGCTTTGATCGATTTTGTATAGTATTTGGATAACTAATCATACAGGGTGTTCGAAAAAAAAGATCTAAAATGAGATTGAGAAAACTGACAAAAATCAATTTTTTCAAATGGAAACCCCCTATTTTTCTTATTTTGTAGTATTTAGCATTTAAAAAGGAGGTAACTTTGTATAAAGTTATCTATACCCAAAATTTGAAGTTTTCGAAATATTGCCAATTTAATAGTTTTATATGGCGATTTTGCATTTAATCGTTAAACAATTAGATCTAGTATAGCCAGGATCGTATTTGACATTTCAAATCATCGTAATGGCACCCCGGTTAAATTATACAAACGAAAATTATTTAAACTTTTAAGGCTTATCTAAATCATTTTCATTTAAACGCTGCACTAATGAAAATATGGATAGCATAGGGATGATATTTGTGTTTCCGTAAAATTCTTAGAACTGACGATTTAGATAAGCCTGATTCTAATGCTATCTGCCTTGAAGATTTTGTTGGATATGCTTCAAAATATCCCAAAATTGCTATTTCAATATTTTCATTGTTAACAACTGGTTTCTTTTTGTACACTTATGCCTTTACGGATCCAAAATTCTTGAAGTTTTCTATAATTCGTTTAACAGTATTTGGTGATGGTTTTTTTTTATGAGGATATCGGGTCGCATATGTATCACATGTTCTTGAAATAATTTATCACATTGTCCATAAATAATAAATAAGTTAAAATAATCTTCGTTTGTATAATTTAACCGGGGTGCCATTACGATGATTTGAAATGTCAAATACGATCGTGGCTATCCTAGATCTAATTGTTTAACGATTAAATGCAAAATCGCCATATAAAAATATTAAATTGGCAATATTTCGAAAACTTCAAATTTTAGGTATAGATAACTTTATACAAAGTTACCTTGTTTTTAAATGCTAAATACTACAAAATAATAAAAATTGGGGGTTTCCATTTGAAAAAATTGATCTTGAAAATATTTCAGTCGAGTTGTCCCTATCAACATTAGTATACTGTCAAATTTTCAAAAGTTTCCTATGTGTAGTTTTCCATATACAGATCGCGTTCTTTCCCGGTGGGACACCCTGTATATATATATACAGGCCGTTTTTTTTAGCTGATCCCACTATTGCTATATCGAAAACGGAGAGACCTACAACGTCGGTTGAATTGGATAAAGGTTTCCAATTTTGGGGAGCAATGATAAGCCCTTTTCAGATCTTGAATATCAATATTTGTTTTTGAGATATTCGCTAAAAACTAAAATAGTCGAATTTCGTTTTTTGGCTCTACCGCCTCCATTTCGAATGATATAAGAAAAAGTCAGGGTAGTTTCAATAATGTTTCATACTCGTTATAATCCTATATGAACCAAATTTCAATGCGACGTTTCGTTCATTAGGTTCCATCAACAGCTTCATTTTTTAAATATGGGCCTCTAGATTTTTTCATCAATTTTAGTAGTCACTGTTGTAACTAATTCAGCTATTAATTACAATACATGTACTTCTCGACGTTTTTCTCCGAAAAAACATCATCAATATTTGGTCAAACAATTTCCATTTGTGTAGTCTGATAAAGGTAGGAACCAAAATTTTAGAACTCAAAGATACTCCATACATCTTTTGAAATTTTGAACGTGCCTATGCATTCCAGGATTTTTGTATGAATATGAAAGGACTGTTCAAACGCCAACTTTCATGTTTGTTTATGATGTCTTCTCGCAAATAGAAATCTTGTAGAAAAAATTCTGAGGGTACTGAAATGGATTTATTGTTAATTATGAATTAACAGAATAACAAAATGTCAAATCTATTTGCAAGTACATAAATAATTATTTGATTCCTGTGAATTTGTGAGGTGAAAACCATGAATTTTTCAAATGACGAGAAAGTTGATTTGCTTTTCGTATACGCGAAATATTTGATAAATGCTACTAGATTTCTAGCTAGGAGTTTACGGAATCATGGTTCAATAGTAAAACCCTCGAGTAAGAGCTGTACAGTAAATAACAGCGATAATGAAATTGACTCTTTTTTATTCCATTATAATTAATAGCTGAACTTGTTACAACAGTGGCTACTAAAATTGATGAAAAAGTCTAGAGGCCCATATTTAAATATCTTTGAGTTCTAAAATTTTGGTTTCTACCGTTTTCAGACTACACTAACGGAAATTGTTTGACCAAATATTGATGATGTTTTTTCCGAGAAAAACGTCGAGAAATACATAAATTGTAATTGATAGCTGAATTTGTTACAACAGTGGCTACTAAAATTGATGAAAAAATCTAGAGGCCCATATTTAAAAAAATTAAGCTGATGATGGAACCTAATGAACGAAACGTCGCATTGAAATTTGGTTCATATCAGATTATAACGAGTATGAAACAATATTGAAACTCTCCTGACTATTTCTTATATCATTCGAAATGGAGGCGGTAGAGCCAAAAAACGTAATTCGACTATTTTAGATTTTGGCGAATATCTCAAAAACAAATATTGATATTCAAGATCTGAAAAAATCTTATTATTGCTTCCCAAAATTGGAAACTTTTATCCAATTCAACCGACCTTGTAGGTCTCTCCGTTTCCGAGAGCAATAGTAGGATCAGCTAAAAAACAACGGCCTGTATATATATATATATATATATATATATATATATTATATATATATATATAATATATATAAATATATATATATATATATATATATATTATATATATATATGTATATATATATATATATATATATATATATATATATATATATATATATATATATATATATACAGTAATGTCCGCTTATAACGAACCTCAAGGGACCGACGAGAACGGTTCGCTATAAGCGATGTTCGCAATGAACGATAAATTGTAATACATATCAGATTTTTTTTATTGATACCGATAGGTAGATACATATTTTTTTTGCACTACATATAAATATATTAACATTGTTTCAAGAACCTTATTTAAAAAATTCGTTTATTTAGGTATGTTGAATGAAAAAAATTATGAACCTTATCGATATGTCGTAGGTAGTGCTTCAGCTGCAATTGGAATTCGAATTATTTCCTGACTCACAGATTATTCATCCCCATCTTCATCTTCCTCACCGTCATAAATAATGCCAACTACAGAAGACACGGAAGCCACAATGGCATCTTCATCCAAAAATTCGGCACTCACAAGATTGTCATCAACATGGACAAATTCATTGAAATCATTTTCAGTACATGAGTAAAATAGTCTAGAATCTTTCTTTCATTTTCTTCGTTTAGGATATCTTTATCATTATATTTATGTTCAATTTTTTTCAGCCGTTCGGCTAGTGGCAGGTCGTCGCCCGAACTAAAATTATTCTCAACTTTGAGAAAACCGCCATGTCGAAAGCAGTTAGAAACTGTTTGTTCTGATATTTTCTGCCAAGTCATATGAATGAAGTTAATTGCATTCAAAAGATTGATAGTAAAATTTTCCCCATTACTATCAATAAAATTTATTGTCGAGAGAAGAAGTCGACGAAAATGGCTTTTTAAACATTGGATAACTCCCTGATCCATAGGCTATAGTTTGGAACTGGTATTTGGTGGCATGAACACTAACTTTATGCAGTCCAAATTTTTAATATCTGGATGAGCTGAGCAGTTGTCCACTAACAAAATGATTCTTCGTTTTTCTTTGCTTAACTGACCATCCCACTCTCGCAATTCATTCGCAAAAATCTCTGGCGTCATCCATGCTCTTTTATTGGATTTGTAATTTACTGGCAATTTTACAACATTCTCAAAACATCTAGGGTTTTCAGATTCGCCAATCAATAATAACTTCCTCTTCTCTGTTCCTCACAAATTTGCCATCACAAACACAATTATGTGATTGGGTCGAAAGATTTCGGGGAATACCCATGCTTATTGGTTAAAATTTCGTTTCAAGTTTGTTTAAACCGAAATTTTTTACGAACTTAAGGTTCGTTTCATCCGAAAGTTGGTTATAACCGGGTTCGTTATTTGCGAAAAAACTTAATAATACTTTTTGTTCGTACTTTCAAATTGGTTCGCTATAAACGAAAGTTCGCTAAAAGCGGGTTCGTTATAAGCGCATATTACTGTATATATAAATATATATGTATATATATATATATATATATATATATATATAAATATATATATATATATGAAGGTATATATAAAGATATATATATATATATATATATAGATATATATATAGTGACAGGTGTCATCTTAAACTCAACTTCCGATTAGACACAGTGGTATGATGACACGGCTGTTTAAAAACGCTCGGAAACTCATGCAACATGCATACATTTTTCTGGCATTTCTAATCTTAAATAACGTTAGTTTTATCTTTATCTATCACACTTGCATTCAGCGACAGTCAGCATCCTATTTTATAGAAATGAATTTGGAAAGCGAGAATGAAGAGAAAATTTCCAGATGTACCACTCCAGAAATAACTCTAGATGCAACACTAGTGCTAGTAACCACCAATATGTTACCGGAAAAGTCGTGTTATCAGTACGATCGAGCTTATTATTTTCAACGATTCACGGAAACAAAACCGTGTACCATCTTTTTCCGAGGACGTTATGATTGAGTGAAACTTTCAAAAATTTTGTAGCCCACAATTTTATGGTAAACATACTCCATGTTAACAGTTAATCTCAAAAATAACGTCGATAACTATATATCACAAATTGTGATGATTATTGAAACTAAAATCAGATTGATATCACACATAATCCAGAACTGTAATAACTTAGAGTTTAGATAATACCTTAGAGTTAGAGATTCACATTATAATATATACAGCATTTAGCAATACCTAAGTACATAAAGTGAAAATATTATTTTTCTTCATGTTGGAATAATCTTTGGAACAATGGTAGCATGTTACCGAGTATAACTCGGTACCACATTTTCAATAAAATATATGGCAATTCGTCCTCCGAATTTGCCTCATAATGTTACACGGTTCTTCCGCCCTTTCAATATATGAATAAATTAGGTCTGATGTTAAAAAGACCTGCCGAATTTTTAATACTGAAAAATTTCTCACACTGGTCAAAAGATCATCTGCAACAATTTTAGTAGATGCCGGAGCCTACATTACCTCGCTGAAATGGCGCGGCTGCCGTTCAACTGCAGTCGCAGAGGCATTATTGCAATTATAACATGCAAACAGCTAATAAAATTTTGTGTTTCGATGAAAATGCAATTACTTGCTCAAAAACGGAGACAACAGTAATAACAGAACCAATTGAACAAACACTTCTAATACCAATTGTTTAACATCATATGAATATACATCCTTCAACAATTGTTAAAATATAGGTACCTAATTTGACTTTTAACTAATACTTGCTGAAGTAAAACAACTATTGAGTTTGTATATTTGAAGTAACCTTTAGTGAAAGCTCCTATTTGTGTTATTCGTTTCTTTGGTCGTAGGAAACGTATCTCGTTAACATGTTAGCCACTCGCTTATTGAACAATCGCTCCGCTCGGGCCTAATAGAACTCGAGATGTTTATAAAACTTGATACATAGTATACACACATATACATATATATATATATATATATATATATATATAAATTTATATATATATATATAGGTATATGTATATATATATATATATATATATATATATATATATATATATATATATATATATGTAGGTATATATATATATATATATATATATATATATACCTATATATATCTACGTATTTCTGAAAAATATTCAAAATAAGGGTGTAAATCTAAATTTTATAATTTCCTTATAATATGGCACATAGCTATATAAATACGTATATATACAAAAAATTAAGTAATTGAATAATTGGAAGTCAATAATTGAGGAGACTAATCTGTGCATGATATGACGATAAAAAGTTGAAATAAATATAAGTCAATGTTAGCTATATTTTTGATTTCATTGTAAAAAATATTTCTCCAGATTTTCTCGTATTTTGAACGGTTTCTAAGTTAACATAAAGAACAATAATCTACTTGTCTGTATCGATCCAGTAACATACAATGTGAACAAACTATATAATTATGCAAATCAAGGTCTATTAAAAATTAGGATTTGTTATTTATTACTTGTAAAGAGTTCAAAATACGAAAGAAAGTAAAGGAATCTTTTTTATTACAAAATAAAGTGCCATTAAAATTTTTATTTATTTTGCAATAGTGCATCATGTTACTCGGTGTTTGTGGCGTACAAACATCGAATGATGAAGCCCAAAAAGGATTTTCTCATGATTTTAATTCTTAACGATTTGCAAATATTATGCTGAGAATAGATTGTATTAGAACCTCAATTGAAAAGTTAGCTACCTTATTTACAATGCGTTGACAGCTGTCCTGTCCTGAATACTTCCTATGCTGCCTTGAGGCAGTGATTGTCAAAATGCTGCTCTACTGCAGTCAATTCTTCAGCAAAATTGCTGTGGCGATAGTTCTGTAATTGAAGTTTACAAAATAAGGGACAAATGCTTCGACCAATGAAATGTGAAAGGATTTTTGAAAAAATTTCTATTGTATATCTAAATATCTAGTGGTAATTTCATTATAACTTGCGTTTAATTCTTTGTGAATATTCTTGTAGATCGTACTTTAAGAATAAATTCAGAACTCATTCCATGAAAACTAAGATTTAGAGGCAGCATATAAAAAGTAGCTGCTTTTCGTGCTGCCTATCTTTTGACCTGCGTTGAAAAAAGCGCCGTCGAAGGGAGCGTAAACGTATGGCGATGGAAAAGGCATGATCAACGCAGCTCGAGCGCCTGTTATACTCGCGCTTCCTAATCCCTGTCCACTTCCCTGCTTACTCCGTGGAAGTGAGCTGTATTTAAATGGAGTATAATAGGTTTCTTGTTAAACTTATGTACCTATATAAAATGTGAATGAACTTGAAAAAATGAATTTCAAAAAATGCAGAAATGACATTTCCTTCATTTTCTTATAAATAGCTCAACCTTTCGATGGAGAACAAGCTGAAGTTCTTTAGGTGGACTTTAGTAAGAAAATAATCGTGGCAAGTAGTATCGTAGTTTATTGACATTGTCTAATAAATTTGAATATTCTTAAAAATATAGTCTGAAGAATTAACAATATAATCTTTATAATACTTATATTACTTCTGCGACGATGCTCAACAAAGTAATGATACCAGTTAATAGAAGCAATGTTTCAAATTGGGACGACAACAACATCCTAATCACAGCATTCAGAGATGTTCGTGAATACTTCTGGCTACATTCTGATGATACTAAAAGCCGGACTTGAGGCTGTACCAGTAATACTAGAAACGGAAATTCGAGAACATTAATCACCGCATATAACTATGATCAGGTTATTACCCTTAGTTTTCAAGATGAACTGCTTTTTGAAATAACCATAATTAAGTTTCCATGTTGTTAGTATTTTATATTTCTACACAACTCAAACTTAATATTCCTGATTGTTGAACTGATTGCATTCCAGGCAACAAACTATTTAGTCATATTTTAACCGAAAATAATTGTTCTCTATCGAAAGTCAATATTGAGGAGCGGGAGTTAAAATAATTTTAATAGTTATTTATGTATCAAGGGAGTTATGAGGATGTTAACTACAGAGGGCAAAAGATTTCAATCCCGAGGGACGTAAGTCCCGAGGGATTGTAAAGTTGCCTTAGGTTGTTAACATAAAATAACTCACGTGATACATAAATAATTTTATTTCATACTAAATCAAATAAAAAAACCTAATTTTGTTGGTTTTCAAATTCAAACGAACGTTTTTTAAGAATTAAGTAGGCATGATTACCATGGATATAGCAACTGACAAATCTGTAAATATTTGTCAAATTTATTGATTCGTGAAAATTAACGAAAGCTTGAAGAGAATTTAGAATGTTGACTGGCATGTAAATTGGAAGAAGGGACATCAACTTCATGTTTCACTACAGCCGTGAACAACTACAACTGTTCTATGGAGAATCCATGCAAAAATTTGACAATTGTCGGTTCATTTTTGTAAATACATTGAAAGGATTTAAAGATTCATTATTTCCCAAGTTATAACCATATTTATAGTTACGGTAACTAAGGGTTTATTCGTTTTTAATACATCAGTATGAAATAAAGAATTTTGATATATATATATATATATATATATATATATATATATATATATATATATATATATATATATATATATATATTTATATAATATATATATATATATATATATATATATATATATATATATATATATAGGGGAGACCGGGTACTAAATTAACGGCGGGTCGAAAGTAACAAATGCTCTGTAGGTTCAAAGAATTGTCAAAATACCACTTAGCTGCTGTCAGGTGATAGCCAGTGGCGCCACCTTCAGTTGCATTCAATCGTCGCTCGTGCCACGCACTGTTAGATCGTGTGAGAGGACCATACGTGCTTTCATAAATCAAAAGTAAATTTTTTGACGTTTACTTATTTAATGTTTATGTAGTATTAAAGGAATGACATTAATCTGAATATTTGCATATTGTTACTCGATTAGATTGATTTTACAGTGCTTAAATTCGTTTTTGTCTAGCATGTTTCGTTTCAAGGTTATCTTTCATGTTCTAACAAAAATGCTGTAGGGTACAAAAGTAACTCAGCCCTATGGGTATATAAGTAACATGTTACTTTTGTCCCCGTATTGATTTACTCTAAGTAAACTTTTTATGTGTGTGTGTTTATTTCAACAAAAATAGCAACTAGCAGGGAAGTCTATCGAAAAACTGCTGAAGAGCATTTTAATGATGGTGAAAAAATTAGAGCCATGGCAAAAAAATTGAATGTCTGCCATGTTACATTGCATAGATATATAAAAAAAATTAAGCTAGAAATACTAAGGCAGTTGTAGACAAGGAAATTAAATTTGACGACGAAGGTTGCTTCTACCTCGTTTGTTTAGAAAATTTTAGCAATAGTCGATTGAATGAGCAAAGTTTACATTGTTTCGAATGCAAAATGTGGTCTCATAGGTACTGAATGCGTCAATGAATTATTTGTGCCATAATTGCGAGTCTGAATAGAGAAGACTAACACTGAATTTTCCAATAAATATTTCTTTAATTAAATATGTAATATATTCATTACAAACCCCTTTGCCTTTTACTTTCGACCCACAACGTGTTACTTTCGGCACGCCAACGTGGTCGAAAGTAACAAATGACAAATTTTTTTAAAGTTTCTGTGATTCATGCAAAATACACAATAATAAGGAAATTTAAGATGGTAATGTATAGAACATAAAAGGAATTTATGTATGGCTATATCAATTTCACCGAAATAATAACACCTAACGAGAAACCAAGGCGGAAGTACAAAATGTTACTTTTGTACCCGGTCTCCCCTATATATATATATATATATATATTTATATATATATATATATATATATATATATATATATATATATATATATATATATATATATATATATATATATATCTATATATATATATATATATATATATATATATATATTTATATATATATATATATATATATATATATATATATATATATATATATATATATATATTTATATATATATATATATATATATATATATACAGGGTGATTTTCATAACTGGCCTATTAGACGCATTTCAATACCTTGAAAATTGGAGATTTGAAATTTGGCGCACGGCCATAGTATTTCCATAGTAACCGGAAATTACCATTAACTTTCTTATTTCAGATGGAATCATATATTTTTATAGTCGGTGGACTCCCTGCATGATTTGCTACATGTTTCACCCAGGTTCTGTTAACTTAGTTACTATGGTTAAGCAGATATACCTAATAAAACTGCCGTCTTGTAAGGGTTCACTAGAAATGTCATAACTTTCAAACGGCTCATGACAACGAAACAAAACGACCAGCGGACAATAGCCAATAAATTGCGTTTTCCAATACATGTCTTGAAAGATTCAAGACTCTTGAGATCTCCAGCATCCCCTCTTCAACCAAATAAGCTGAAATTTGGAGTTTGAAAGAATCTTTCAAACTGGCTGCAAAATATCCGAAATTTAGGTTCCTATGGCCTTTTGAATGGTGCATTGAGATGAAAAGGCCAGTTTTTGAGATAGTGCTCGTTCCCGCGAACCCCTCTCCAAATTGGAATTTTGTATGTACGTTGGGTCAAAGCTAAGAATATGCCTTTTGGTAATAAACTCTAATCGCCGCCATTCGTATGTAGAGTCCACGGCCCATCCAAATTGAATTAAAAGGTTGAAACTTCTTACGTAGATTGAGTTAAGATTGGAAAACTGCACCGTAGTGATTTCAACTATTTTTCACACCGCCGCCATTTTAGTTCAGAGATTTCAGGTTTTTCGTGGTTTTGTGGTGTAGTTTTGAGCTACCACAACAGCTTCTGTTGATTGAGTTAAAGGGTTGAAATTCAGTACGTGGATTGAGTTTATGCTACGTAAATGCATACTGTGGAATTTAATTGATTTGTTTCATCGCTGTAATATTTATGTTGAAATTCCAACCGTTTCTGAGGATTTTAGCATTTTGCATCTATACCTATAGATGCTTCAGGTAGAGATGAAAATGTGTATATGAATTCAATTGAAATTAGGGTGGTGCTGTATGGAGATTTGAAATGTTTTTTCTCACCTCCGTGTTTTTGAGGGTATTTAAGTTTTTTGTATGTCTTCAGCCCCTCCAAATTGATAAGGTCTTCAAATTTGTATGTTAAGAAAAGAGGCGGAAAAAATACGTCTTTAGTAGTAGTTCATATAAATAAATATGTATATATATAAATATATATATATATATATATATATATATATATATATATATATATATATATATATATATATATATGTATGTATATATATATATATGTATATACATATATATATATATATATATATATATATATATATATATATATATATATACAGGGTGGCGCATCCTATACGCGTCGGTCTCTGTAGGGAAAACAACTTAAAATTTGAATTTTTTTTCTTAATAGGGATATACAGGGCCATTAACACTACAAATTAAAAATAATTTGGATTATACAGGGTGGCCCAAAAATAGAAATTTATATCAAAGTTATGTTTTTTTAAAGGGAACACCCTATATTTGATGGCGTCTTTTGATTCCCCGGAAAAAATAAAGTGAAGTTTGAGTAATGTTCCCTATACCTATCTCTTTTCGTTTTTGAAATATTTAAAGGAATCTCAATTTATGAGCTTGAGCAACCTAGTTTGTCGCGGTTATTTAAAACACATCAACAGTCACCTGCGATATGCGTAGCCAAGATATCAGACTATCGAATAAAATGCAAATTTTTGCATTACATCATACAGGGTGTTCATTTACTCTGATTGAATTCTACTTACATATGGAGTTGAATAATATTCTTATTTTAAATGGCACACCCTGTATTTAAGAAGTTTAAACGATAGACATTTAAATTATCTTTCATTCCATATAAGATCTCCCTATACCTAAATTCAATGGTTTTTAGTAAATATCTGTTTTTATGTTTAACATAACTAATTTTTGTAAATACTCTTTCCCGTCAAAGTGACCATTGAATTTGAATGTGGAATGCGAGTTTGACATTTCTATTTAATAAGTTATATATCAAGCGTACGAAAAATCGAATTTAAAACATGAAAATTTATTCTAAAGCAGAAAGAATTGATATGGTGCTTGTTCTTGGAGAGTGTCATGAAAATTGTTTATTGGCTTCTAGAGTTCACGGCCAAAAATACCCAGATCGAGAGAAACCTGACAGACGTGCTTTTGAAAGATTACAAAAACAGTTTAGAGGTAGCGGAAACGTAGATTATGAAAAAATTATTCAGCCTCAACCTATTGTAGGAGATCATGATAATGAATTTTGGGTTATTGGCTCACTGATAGAGAACCCACACACAAGCCATCGGGCTATTAGTAGAGAAACTGGAATAAGTAGGAGAAGTATTGGACGAATAATAAAAAAACATAAATTTCATCCTTATAAGATACAGCTGCACCAAGAACTGTATCAAAGGGACTTTCAACAAAGAATCGATTTTTGTTTATGGGTTATGGATAAAGTAGAATCAGATGCGGATTTTTTTGATAATGTTCTGTTTTCGGACGAGTGCACGTTTCATAATAATGGACTCGTTAATCGCCATAACTTTCATTATTATAGTGATGAAAATCCTCACGTCTTTCGTACTTTCGATCATCAGCATAGGTGGACCTTGAATGTGTGGGGAGGAATAATAGGTTTACATGTTATTGGTCCTTATTTTTTTACCGGTCATCTCAATGGCAGAAAATTTCTAAGATTTTTGCGGAGAAAATTATCTGGGCTCCTTGATAACGTACCTCTAAATACTAGGCAGAACATGTGGATGCAGTTGGATGGAGCCCCCGCACATTTTCAACTTCGAGTACGGCGATACTTAAACCGGCGTTTTCTTAATAAATGGATCGGAAGAGGTGGTCCACATAATTGGCCTCCAAGATCTCCAGACTTGACGTCGTTGGATTTTTTTTTATGGGGACACATACAAAGTATAGTTTATAACACCCCACCAACTACTCTGGAAGATATGAAAGCTAGAATAAGAGCTGCTTTTCAGACAGTAACTGGCGAAATTCTTCTCAAAGTGAAACGATCCTTTGAAAAACGAGTTCAGTTGTGTTTAGAACAAGATGGGCGTCACTTTGAACATTTTTTATGATTCATTTTTTGTTTTCAATTTGTTTCTTACTCTTTTCCATTTGTGTGTAGTTTTCAAATAATTCAAATGTTTTTGTCATTAAATGTTTATTTTTTATTAAAAAAATTATAGTTTTGGTTTAAATTGGAACTGTTTAACATTGGAAAGTGATAAGAATGTTTATTTTGTTCAATACCATATTTTGAGTGATATTTGCTCTATGGTTACTATGATTAGAAAAGAATATGATGAAATCCGTATGTTAAAAATAAAAAACAGCTTTTTACTAAAGATCCATCCAATTTAGGTATAGGGAACTCTCATATGGAATGAAAGATAATTCAAATGTCTATCAGTTAAAGTTATGAAATACAGGGTATGCCATTTAAAATAAGAATATTATTCAACTCCATATGTAAGTAGAATTCAATCAGACTAAATGAACACCCTGTATGATGTAATGCAAAAATTTTCATTTTATTCGATAGTCTGATATCTTGGCTACGCATATCGCAGGTGACTGTTGATGTGTTTTAAATAACCGCGACATACTAAGTTATGTTGCTCAAGCTCATAAATTGAGATTCCTTTAAATATTTCAAAAACGAAAAGAGATAGGTATAGGGAACATTACTGAAACTTCACTTTATTTTTTCCGGGGAATCAAAAGACGCCATAAAATATAGGGTGTTCCCTTTAAAAAAACATAACTTTGATATAAATTCCTATTTTTGGGCCACCCTGTATAATCCAAATTATTTTTAGTTTGTAGTGTTAATGGCTCTGTATATCCCTATTAAAAAAAAAATTTAAATTTCAAGTTGTTTTCCCTACAGAGACCGACGCGTATAGGATGCGCCACCCTGTATATATATATATATATATATATATATATATATATATATATATATATATAGGGTTGGGATAAAGTATGGAACCAGGTAAATATATTTTGAACGAAAAGGAGAATATTTATGAAATTTTGCAGGTATGTCCAATGGCGCAAATTGCATCTGATGTATGATTTTTTCTTGATAATATGCTTCCGGTTGCACCGGAAATAGTTAATGTGAATACCTTTTATCGTAAATAATAAATGATATTATATAATGTAGGTTGAAAGGAAGGTAGGTGCATAAAATAATATGATTTTGATTAATATGAATATGCTGAATGCTGACTATTCAATATAATATAGTAGTGATACACGGAATATTATTGAGGAGGAGGCTTATATATATATATATATATATATATATATATATATATATATATATATATATATATATATATATATATATATATATATATATATATATATATATATATATATATATATATATATATATATATATATATATATATATATCTATATATATATATATATATATATATATATATATATATATATATATATATATATATATATATATATATATATATATATATATATATATTAATATATATATATATATATATATCAAGAGAGCAAATTTATCAGTCTAAAAACAATGTAGCAGCCGTTGTCAAGTGTTTCGGAGTTGTTAGTCCTCAACAAAACGGCGTAGCCAAGTATGGGATGGCATTCACGGAAATGAAAACAACAACAATCATACATTCATAGCTTTCTGTTTGAACTACCGTCAGAATGGAGTAGGCTTGTACTCGGCTATGTCGTTCTGATGAAGATCAAAGAGGCCAAAACACAGTTTAACGGCTGCTTCTATATGTGCGGCTAGTTCTATAATTTTGTTCTTTTCATCAAATTTATATATATTATTTATATATAAATGTAAATATATATATATATATATATATATATATATTTATATATATATATATATATATATGTATATATACACACTTCGCATCAAAATTAACACATGACGCTATTAAAAGGGAGCAAACTTGAATTTGAGTTTTAGGCATATACTGGGTGTCTGAAGAAAAACTAGTTTAATGCACAACTTGTGTCATATTCTGCGGGAATTCCCATATATATATATATATATATATATATATATATATATATATATATATATATATATATATATATATATATATATATATATATATATATATATATATATATATATATATATATATATATATATATATATATATATATATATATATATATATTTATATAAATATATATATATATATATACATATATATATATACAGGGTGTCCCACGACGTTTTGACAGTCCAATATCTCGAAAACTGTTCATATGACATTTATGAAATTTGGCAGATATAAACAGTGAAAACTGATGTTTATATTTATTATAAAATGACTTCCGTTTTTCCTGTCATTTTGGGTCACGTGACCCAAATATAATTTTTTTAAATGGGACAACCGGTATAATATTACAATTTTTGATATATCATTCAAAAACAAATTCAACGGTATCACACTTGTCATCATTGTATTGTGCAGTAATGATAATAGGGGCAATTAACTTAACATCTGTATAAATTATTTTATTAAAAAACGTAACATAGGCAATTGAAAAGAACAAGTAATTAAAAAATTCAAAGAAAATTTTCGAATTGATGACCATGTACATTTATACAATGTTCAAACCTTGTTAAAAAATTTCTTGTAAGTGCTGCTGTAATCATTTCGGGTGTTACGGTCCGACAAGCCTGTCTTATTTTATCCTTTAAATCATCTAAATCAATCGGGGGTGTGACATAAACTCGACCTTTTAAGTAACCCCAGAGAAAGAAATCTAAGGGTGTAATATCCGGAAAACAAGGTGGCCACAGAATCGCACCATTTCGACCAATCCATTTTTGAGGCAATGCGTTATCAAGATATTCTCTAACTGGCCCAAAAAGTGAGGAGATGCTCCATCTTGCTGCCACCACATTGTTTGCCTTTCATCAAAGGGAATTTCTTCGAGTAATTCTGGTAGAATATTTTGAAGAAAATCTAAGTATTTTTGCCCCGTTAATATTCCTTCATAAAAATAGGGACCAATCAACCGACCGTTAAATAAACCGCACCAAACATTGATTCCCCATATAGTTTGAAAGTTGGTTTCGCGCATCCACTTTTGATTCTCCTGCGACCAATAATGACAATTATGGCGATTATTACTTTCATCACTCCATAATATTTTTTTTAAAAAAGAGGGGTCATCATTACTTCGTACTAAAATTTCAGCAATAAAATTGATTCTCCTTTCAGGATCTGCAGGAACAAATCCTTGTGTTAAATGTATTTTATAAGGATGTGATTTTTTTAATACTCTTTGTATAGAACTTCTACTTATTTGTAATTCTTGTTCAAGAAATCGTATTGAAGTGTGTGGATTTACCTGAAGATTAGCCAAAATATTTATCACATTGTCATCTGTCTGAGCGGTCTTTTGACGAGGAACTTGATTTTTCCACTTGGAAAAAAACCAGTTCTTAGCTTTCGTTCGACATAGACAAAAGTATTTTTGCTTGGAGTTATTCTATGAGGAAAACGATTTCTGTACAAACCTTGAGCATGAGTTTTGTTTTTTCCACATTCTCCATAAATAAGTAGCATGTCAACATATTCATCGTAAGTAAAAATTGAAGACATTATTTACTTATTATTACAGTGTCTTTACAAGATTATGACTAATAATTAATGACAGTTCTTGAATAAACTTCACCTAACAATAATGAATGACAACATATGTTGTTCCTACTATAGTTAATTGTTTCACAGCCACCCAAATTATTTAGTGCCAAATATTGCTTCAATAAATTTAGTAAAACTAAAAAGCCCTTATTATCATTACTACACAATACAATGATGACAGGTGTGGTATCGTTGAATTTGTTTTTGAATGATATATCAAAAATTGTAATATTACACCGGTTGTTCCATTTAAAAAAATTATGTTTGGGTCACGTGACCCGAAATGACAGGAAAAACGGAAGTCATTTTATAATAAATATAAACATCAGTTTCGACTGTTTGTATCTGCCAAATTTCATAAATGTCATATAAAGTTTCCGAGAAATTGGACTGTCAACACGTCGTGGGACACCCTGTATATATATATATATATATATATATATATATATATATTTGTATATATATATATATATATATATATATATATATATATATATATATATTTATTTATATATATTTATTTATATATATATATATATATATATATATATATATGGAAATATATATAAACAGTATTAAGTGTCTCTCTAAGTCAAAATATAGCCCCATCTTTTACAAACATTTTGTTTTTTCATTCACTTTTTTATCTTGCTTATTAAATGAAATACGGAATTTAATGTAAAACGTAACAATTAAAATTTATTTAAAAAAAAATGGTTTTTTCACCCAGTACATGCCTAAAACTCAAATTTAAATTTTCTCTCTTTTCATATCGTAATTTCTGACGATTTAAGCTACACTGATATTTATTTTTATCTGAATCGATTCAGCAGTTCGCGAAAAAGTTAACTTTGAAATTGACCCAAATTTCAGTGGTGCGTTAATTTTGATGCGAAGTGTATATATATTATTAATTCAAATAAAACACTTGGCGTACTGTTTCACAAATATATATTGAAAATTCATGAAAATTAACAAGAAGTTGTCAAAATGTTTCGGGTAGTGAACCCATTCTCAAGACTAATGTCTCCTTACCCGAAACATGCTGACAACTTTTTGTTAATTTTTATTGATTTTCGATATATATTTGTGAAACATTAAGCCAAGTGTTTGATTTGAATTAATAATATTTCATCATGTTTCACCAAGAGCTAAGCGATGATTTAATCTCATTTATATATATATATATATATATATATATATATATATATATATATATATATATATATATATATATATATATATATATATATATATATATATATACAGGGTGGCCCAGAGCTACGTAATCGGTCCATAACTTTTTTGTCATTGAAGATATCGATATGAAATTTTCAGAGCAAATATGGTCTTACTAAATCTATTTTTCGAAATTATTTTGAAGGAAATTGCACTTTCGGTTTTGCCGGAAGTGATATCAACTTTGTTATTTCAAATGGAATACCCTGTATATTTTTTGATTTTCGAATTTCTTATGTAATTTATAATGAAATTGTCATAACATTCTCTTAATCATCCTAAAATGAACAGTTTTCGAGTTATTAATTTTTTTCGTAAAATTTTGACAGTTGCGTCTTCAACAAAAATAGGCTATAACTTCTTTTGTAGTAGGTCTATTGATATGCGGTTTAGATTTTTGTAACCATGAAACAGTGATTTATTCATTCCCCGTCAAAATTTTCTATATTTCTATTTTATTACTCGATAAAATCTAGTGTGAAGTTGGCAAATTTCAAACGTTAATAACTTTCTTATTCCTTATGGAACGATATGTATATTTTCGCATTTTTAAATTTGCTATTCAATTACCTTTCGATTTGTATAATCATTCTCTATACCTAAAGTTAATAATAACAAAGATGTTTCACAATTTTGTAATAATCTATATATCAATACACCTGAGAAATCGTCTAGCGTGTTATTTTGACGTATCCATGGATACCAATAATTAAAATTATTTAAAATCTAATTGTGTCACCTTTTATTGTATTTTTTCAGTTAATAAAATGGATTTTACGCGACAAGAAATGATGAATATGGTTTACTGTATTGGAGAAGCGGATCGAAATGTTCTGCTAGCTAGTAGAATTTATCATCAAAAATATTCTGATTCTGATTCAACTACGTTTTGTGATTATGTTATTAATAAGCATTGATTTCTTTCTGTAAAACATTGAAATGTATAATTTAGAATAACTGTTGGATCATGCGAATATACTCCTCCTGACTAAAATGATAATGTCAAACTTGACATTGCAATTTGACATCAATCTACTAGAAACATATGTTGTTTATAAACAACAATAATTATTGAATATTAACGTCTTAGAATTACTATTTTTTCAATATCTTTTCGGATATCGGCATCAGGTCCTACAAACCTAATGAACAGAAAAGGTGACACAATTAAATTTTAAACAATTTTCCTAATTGGTATCCATGGATACGTCAAATGTAACTCGCTAATCGATTTCTCAAGTGTATTGATATATAAATTATTACAAAATTGTGAAATATCTTTGTTATTATCAACTTTAGGTATAGGGCATGGTTATACAAATCGAAAGGTAATTGAATATCAAATTTAATAATGCAAAAATATACATAGCATTCCATTAGAAATAAGAAAGTTATTAACGTATGAAATTTGCCAACTTCACCCTAGATTTTATCAAGTAAGAAGTTAGAAATATGGAAAATTTTGACAAGGAATAAATAAAACAATGTTTCAAGGTTACAAAAATCTAAACCGCATATCAATAGACCTACTAACAAAGAAGTTATAGCCTATTTTTTCTGAAGACGCAACTGTCAAAATTTCACGAAAAAAATTAATAACTCGAAAACTGTTCATTTTAAGTATGAAGAATGTTTCGACAATTTTATTATAAATTACATAAGAAATTAGAAAATCAGAAAATATACAGGGTATTCCATTTGAAATAACAAAGTTGATATCACTTCCGGCGAAACCGGAAGTGCAATTTTCTTCAAAATAAT
The DNA here is from genome assembly GCA_030704885.1 of Cynegetis impunctata. Taxonomy (NCBI): domain Eukaryota; kingdom Metazoa; phylum Arthropoda; class Insecta; order Coleoptera; family Coccinellidae; genus Cynegetis; species Cynegetis impunctata. Next base: position 248,082 of record JARQZK010002254.1, on the reverse strand, counting down.
TTTGAAAAATAGACTTAGTCAGATCATATTTTCTCTGAAAATTTCATATCGATATCTTCAATGACAAAAAAGTTATGGACCGATTACGTAGCTCTGGGTCACCCTGTATATATATATATATATATATATATATATATATATATATATATATAATACATATATATATATATATATATATATATATATATATATATATATATATATATATTATATATTTATATATATATATATATATATATATATATATATATATATATATATATACATATATTTATATATATATATATATATATATATATATATATTATATATATATATACATATATATATATATATATATATATATATATATATATATATATATATATATATATATATATATATAGTGTATGAGTGTGTTCCATCAATAATGAAATGTGTCAGCTGCTGAATAATCAAAACAAAATAAAAGAATTGAGTGAATTGAGGGCGAAAATCAAATCATGCCTCCAGAGAAAAATATTTATCCTTCACCCTTTTTATTAGCGGTTTCATAAATGACAATTCTTTTTCCATGCTACGTAGACCAGTTGATCCCCACCCAATTCTGATGCCCTAAATTGGAAATTTTAATTTCAATCAGATAATCCCATGGCGTCAGAATGGGGTCTGTGTTCTGGTCTGATCGCGAATTCATTTATTTCCAGCTTTCGTAGATTGAAATCGATTCTTTCCTTTCGACCGAGGGTGCACGAATGAACAAAACATAAAAAGACGCCTTTATTGCATTCGGGGAAATAATCTTATCTCCAATTTTTCATTTCGATTGTGAAGATAAGATTATTTCGGATGTGTGTTGAGAAGGTGTTCTCTTGAATTTTCATCACGAAAATATTGTTTCGTTTACCGGAAATGTCTTTGAAAAAAGCGAAAAGGTATATGTGCCGTGATCGAGAAGATTGGAATGGCATCGAATCAAAACTATTAACTTAAGATTGAATATGCTGTGTATTCATGCTGTGTATTGATGCCTACAACAAGTTGAAGTAATAAGTATCTGGCATGGAATCCTGCAATTTTCTGTTAGATTAAAATCGATTGTGTAGGAGAAAATCAATTTTTCATTTCTGAATTTAAACATTGGTTGAAAAATACATTCTATTCAATCATCAGGATTTTTATATGTCGAAATTTTCTTCATATTGACAATTAAAAGAAAAAACTCTAATGAATTAAAAAGAATAAAATGCAGAATCATTACTTTTTTAGATGTTCCCGGAATTAAACAATGTTTCCTACGCTATACAGTCTTAAACAAGGTAAATTTGTAAACATAACGAAATACATTTTTCAATTGTTTCATGTGTCACTAAAAGAAAAATGTTGGAAGAATCTAGAACTCATTGAACTGATATACTTACTGTATTAATTAACAAAAACTGAAAACTCAGTCAGTATTAAAAAGGAGAAATGATGACAGTATTAAAAAGGAGAAATTACCTAAGCAGACTTGATATTCTCTTCAGCAATAAATCAGCAAGAACTAATGAAGCATTTAACTTTCCAGTCAGCAGAGCTGGGTATGTCCAAATACAACAAAATCCCGAAAGAAATAGTGGAACCGAAGAAAATTTGCCATAAACTTAAATAGTTCCTAAAGAAAAGAGGACTTGTATACTTATATGTAACACATGATATTACTTAATTGATGTATTTTAAAAAGGAATTCTCATATAAGAATAAATGGGCAATGTTATGTTCTTGGTTAATTTACGATAATAGTTAATAATGTATTATGAATAGGCCTTATTGCTATTATTCCGTATTTTCCCATAAAATATATACTATTGCAGTGAATCCGAGGAAAGCAGTCAGGTGCAAGAATAGTCTTTTTGTCTTTTTATTCGTTTTAGTCCTCCTAGGACACGATTTTCGAAAAATTTTTAATGTCTGCTTACGTAGATTTTGATTTTGTCTTGGTTTTTGAAAAATTGCCGTTCTCCACAGCTTTTGCAGATTGAGTAAGAGGGTTGAAGTTTGGTACGTACTTTGAGTTTCTGACTTAATATCCTTTTGTGCGTTTCAACTCTTTTTTTCAACCGCGCTGCATTTCGTGGTGACTAGTCCGTTCGAATTGCATCTCGATCTGTTTCGCCATAAGTACGTGATGCACAACTTTTTTGTTCAGCCATGATGCAAGTCGCGAATTTTATTCTCAATAAAATAAATTTTTCTCTACGTTTTAATTCGGTTTGCTATTTAAGGGTGATTTTTCAAAATATAATTCAATCCGTTAGAATCGCATTTCAACGGGATGCATTCCGCGCGAAAAATTCGACCTCAGTGATGGAGCACTGCTGCTCACGAGTTTTTTTTTCTTCACTTATTTGAGGTCAAAAATGAGTAAACTTTGTTGTTAAAACCGTGTTCAAGAATTACAATATAGCGCGAAACTCAAATTTTCAAGATTCAAAATTTCTCTTCAATATTATTTTAATGTTGCTAGTTTTTAAGATATTAATTCAAAATATAAGAATTAAAATTTCATCCTCGCATATAGTGAATTACTTATGCACAGTATTCGTGTAGCAGGAACTTTATTACATAGCACAACCTAATGTATGTGACTATGAGAACGCCACTGATTTAATTATTTGCCTACATCTACAGTTTACGCCAAATTTCAAGAATTGGTGATTAGTTATATGGGTATAGTTGTAGCCTATATATTAGACCTGAGCTGGTATAGGAGCGGTCTTGCATTTATAAGCAGTTATAAGGACTCGGAGTCGTACCCAGGAGCCGATTAGTCTATCACGGGTTTTTCTCATGGTGTATATAAGCAACTGCTTCAAACTTACAAATTCGGATACTGGGCCGGTATTCAACATCTGAACCGGAAAACAAAGGAAACACACGTGTTTCATTCCTTCCTGAAGTATGTGCCAGGGAGGCGGGCAGCATGAGTTTGGCATTATCTCCTTCAGTCAGATTATAGGATACACTTTTATGTACAAGTGCATTATGGATGGGTGAGACGGGATATTTATGGAACATAGGAAGTTTGGGTAGGGTTGAGAGGATTAATTCTCCCAGCATTCGCCTTGTAAGTATGCAAGCAGTGAGTTACCTTCTGCCCTGAGGAAACCTCTGAAAAAACTCATGGCGGACCAATCGGCCCCGATGATTAAACCCGGGACCTCCCAAATACTAGCCAGCTTACCTAAGTACTAGGCTAACTAGTTTGGTTCTCTCTGAACCGGGTCTCACCTATCCTTAATATACTTTCGCATACAAGTATCCTATGTTCTGGCTGAAGAAATCCTTTCCCATAACTAAAGCAGCCCGCTTCCATCATACATACTTGGGAAAGGAATGGAACTAGAACCTTCTACTTGACGATTAACGCTAAGTCTCTTCTAGCACTGCAACAAGAAGTTTCTGCGACATAACTATATATATATATATATATATATATATATATATATATATATATATATATATATATATATATATATATAATAAAAATACCTTTAAATAAACTGGGATAGCAGCACTGGAAAAATAATGAAATTATACATTATTTTTTTTTAATTCTAGATTGAATATTTCGATAATTTTTATCTATCTTCTTAATGAGACTTAGAACACATTGAGTCAATACAATTTGATTTATATATACTAACAGCCCAACTTCCAAGAGTTCAATTTGTCAACGTCAATGTCTATGATCTAGTCAGGGTACAGGGTGGGCCAAATTGGACACTTTTAAAGGGAAAGTCCTGTTTTTAAACTAGATAGATGAAAACTGATGACGGTGTCTGATGCTCAATTTTTATGACAAACTTAATGGTGAAAACCGCATATCCATATCTATCATCGTTTCTGAGTTACAGCATGTTTTTCGAAAATGTTCATTTTCGAAAAGTTGCTATAACTTTTTTCCTGTCAAAAATTCTTTGGTTCTATGAAAACATCCTCTAAGCACTTTTTTACGTAGAATTCAATGGTTCAAGTAATTTATTTTTTCAAATCAACAGTTATTGACGAAAAATTATTTTTTTTTAATGAGACACCCAGTATATTTCTGCATATTACTATAGAACTTAAAATTACCATTTCAAAAATGTAGCACACTTGACGTTTCACTAAAGTCATCTCTGAAATTCAGAGCTTTTAAGTTTATTCATGTAGACTTCGAAACGCACACTATGAACAAGTAGGCTTTGGACGAAGCGGCGATAAAACAGGAAGCAAGTGTTCACTAGTAGCTATCAATGGTTAGGAAAGCTGTTGACAGCAGTACTTAAAACTCATAGTTTCAGTAAAGCTGATAACAATTTATACTATATTTACACTAATAAATAAAACTAAAACAATAATAATAATAATAAAGAACAAAATATTCCTTTAGAAGAAGTGTTCAAAATGTCGAAAGTTTGAAAATAAGATCTTTCAACCATCCCCAGAGGTAAAAGTCCATAGGCGTTAGGTCCGGTGACCTGACCGGCCAACGGTTGGGTCCTTGGTTGGCTATCCAATTATTGCCAAAATTTGCAGCCAAAAAATTGCAGACAATTGCAATTGTCTTGTGATGCGAAGCCCGGTCTTGCTGAAAATATATTTTCCTGAGCTCCATTAGCGGCAATTCCTCAACAAGGGGTTCAATATGTTGCCTTAATATTTCTAAAAAACTCTGAGAAGCTAGAGTGCCATTATAAATGACGGGGCTGATAATTCTACCCCTAAAAACACCTGCCCATACACTGAATCTAAATCTTCCTTGACTTCTCTGCTTCACAATAGAAGGAGGTTTTTGTTGTGCCCAAGAATGAGATTTATAGCGGTTTAAAATACCGGCACTGCTGACATAAGCTTCATCTGGCTAAATACAATTTGATGAAAAATCAAGCACTTGGTTACAATTTTCCAGGAACCAGTGGCAAAAATCCATGCGGCGTTTAAAATCTCCTGGTCTGAGTTCATGAACTCTTCTGGGCCTGTATGGCTTGAATTTATACTTTTTCAAAATTCGGCTAACGTGAGTTCTTGGCATTATTAGCAACAGCTCGTAAAACGACTATTTCTTTCAATTCCCTATCCCTAGTTGATGCATATGATTTTGGCCTTATCTTTTCAAATTGACCACCATCAATTAGGTTGTGTTGCAATCTTGCGAAAATGTCTCTGAAAAATTGCCTTCTATCTGGATACCTCACGCAATACAAATTGTTTGCTGCATCTACATTTTCCCCGGTTAGTATGAAACAGACTATCATATCCCATTTTTCATAATTATCATACTTCATTGCAAATTTGTTTGAAAAATGAATAAAAACCACAAATTGAAGAGTGCCTTTACTACTTATATCAAAATTTGACAGCTACTAGTGAACACTTGCTTCCTGTTTTATTGCCGCTACGTCCAAAGCCTACTTTGTTCATAGTGTGCGTTTCAAAGTCTACATGAATAAACTTGAAAGCTCTGAATTTCAGAGATGACTCTAGTAAAACGGCAAGTGTGCTACATTTTTGAAATGGTAATTTTAAGTTCTATTGTAATATGCATAAATATACAGGGTGTCTTATTAAAAAAATGATTTTTCCGTCAATAACTGTTGATGTATGATTTGAAAAAATTAATTACTTAAACCGTTGAATTCTACGTAAAAAAGTGCTTCGAGGATGTTTTCATAGAACCAAAGAATTTTTGACAGGAAAAAAGTTACAGCAATTTTTCGAAAATGAACATTTTCGAAAATGAACATTTTCGAAAAACATGCTGTAACTCAGAAACGATGACATATATCGATATGCGGTTTTCACCATTGAGTTTGTCATAAAAATTGAGCCATCAGTTTTCATCTATCTAGTTTAAAAACAGGAATTTCCCTTTAAAAGTATCCAATTTGGCCCACCCTGTACATGTCTTGCTGAATGAAGCATCGTTATAAAAATTCTTATAATACTTATATTCATCTCGTATATTCAAAGCCAATAGGAACAAACTCAACTCCTGTAAGTTAGACTGGTTTTATATGAAGATGAAATTGTCTTAACTTAATAGTTTTTGGTCTCCATAAGAAGAATGAGAAGAATTATGAGATACCTATATATTATGAATTAACATACCATATGTCGAGTGATTTGCTAATTAAATCATAGTATCACCAACACAGTTATATTTTTCTAGGGAACCAGATAGGAACATCGAAGTAAGATAATATATTTCAGAAATGAACACAAATAATATATTTTCCTTATGCAAATCTACATTATTCGAGGATTACTACAAGATACGTGAGGGAAGCAGTTAAGACCATGTACGCCGCAGTTGTTACCGGGGATGTACAAGGCAATTTCTGTTTGCCTCCGAGTGTAGACAACGCGAAATCTCGAGGGAGGTAAATGTAGCCGATATGGGGTTACATTTGGCCCCGCACAGCAGTAATGTGTTTTCAATGGGGCGTCTTCCAGGCACATGTATAAGGTACATGCTACTATTACTAGCGCTTTCTCTTACATAATACGAACAATGAACCCTTCTTATGGTAGAACCCTTTCAACCCTCGGAAAAAGGATTACGATGCGTGTCGTATTTTCCAACCTTTGTTATCCGGATTTTTCGTCGCATGAATTGAGAAATAGTTTTGTGGAAATTCGCAGAAAACAGATATTCGTGGTTTTTGAAGCTTTTAAGGAGTTAGAACTCTCTTTTAGTGAGGTTATTACTTAAAACACAATAATATATTATTAGCTCTATAAGTACAGGATATATAAAAATTTCTGAAAATAAAACATCAATACATTTGGGGAAAATATACTGCTATAGTTATCTTTAATTTTGCTTAGTCAAAGTGATCACGAAATACTAGCCCACTAAGATTATTTACTTTACAGGAAACTTAGCATCGAATCACGTAATACCAAAATATCAAACTTGAGACATTCGATTTTCGCGAACCGTTTGCCCGATCGGATACATTGACCTAGAGCCCGCTTTTACAAAATAATATGTATATTATATATACATTTTCTACAATCCTTTTCAATATGAAATTTAACACCACCTTGCATCAAAAGGGATATGAAGTTTTCTCTTCTTGTATCAGTAAATAAATAGATAATATCCAGAATAATATATATGAAGTATTTGCTTATTTACTTGAACTATTATTGTTTGTCAATTCGACTTTTTATTGGAACACAGATATTCATTTATTGTTGGGGTTGGAATTTCGATATCATTTTGATATCCCTGGTGACAGACCTTGAAGATTTTTCATTTTAATACTCTATAATGTCAAGCGCGGATCCAGACCCGTCTTTTGGGGGGGGGACATTTATATATTCAAAAGCCAAAAGGTACTGGTATTTTGGGCAATGGTAAATTGAGTAGCTCTCAATCAAAACAATTAGGTGGGGCCCAAGCCATTTTTGGGGGGGAACGTTCCCCCAGTTCCGCCCCCTCTGGATCGGCGCCTGTATTATGTGGAAAACAAAGTTTTGTTTCGATATATATTATTTGCGATTTTATTACTGAGATTTCATGTTGTTTTGAGGTTTCTGAGGTTTTGCGCACACTCAGAATTCAATTCACTTCTTTCGCCGTCGCAAATTTCGTGTTGATATTTCAATCGTTTCTGATGATTTTCGAGCATCGCCATTTTCTAGACGGAGAGATTCAGTCAGAAGTTAAGAATTTGTACTTGAGTTCAATTAATATTAGATTTATACTATTTGGTGTTTCAAATGTTTGTCCCATCACTGCAATTTTCATATAGAAGTATTCAAGCTATGTATATCTTTTTAGCACCTCCAAAGTGACTTAAGGAGTTTTTATGCAGAAATGACGGGAGTGACTGAGCGCTTTTGCTCAACCGTTTTTAAAAATCTGAATCATGAAAAATCAATACTAATAATATAAAATTGAGCATATTTTAAAGAAATTTCATTAGGCCAAGCTACAGAGATTTTTTCATGTAAAAAGTGTTAGAAGAAAACCAGCGGCGCCATTGTTTGTAAAATAGTTCTATATGATAGAGAGATATGTTTTTCACTCGAGTTTGGTATTTATAACTTCGTTATTGACAATTTTATGCAGAAAATCGCAGTTTTTGCTTATAAAGTCGAAACTATCACAAGTAATCGTGATGGTGTCCACAGACTAATTGTAGAAAATGAAAAGACGAAGAAAATGAGAGGTCGGACGACTCGATCAGATCCTCATTTTAAGAGAAAATTGGATAAAACCAGTCAAAATGCAGTTTTTTCAAAAATTCATAACTCGGTTATTTTTTGAGATGTATTAACATAAACTTTATTTTTACGAAGATCAGGAACTGTCCGATGCATAGTTTTTGATCTGTGGCCATTTGAATATTTTACTATGCAATTTTCCAGCAGACCTGAATGCGACAGATATGGTCCGATTTCAATTTACAAAAAAGATTTTGAAAGTAGAATTCTCATAGTTCAAAACGTTCATCTTGGTTTTATATGAAAACGCTGAGAAATATGTTAAAAATAAAGCTGAACATGGCAAAATTACTATCATGTGCCGACGCTTTCGAATGTCATGCTTCTCCTTGCCTGCTACTCTACCCCACTCTTCAACTACTATCACGCGCTAGGCCCTTTTTCGTCATGTTCAGCTTAATTTTTAACATATTTCTCAGCGTTTTCATGTGAAACCAAGATGAACGTTTTGAACTATGACAATTCTAATTTCAAAATCTTTTTTGTAAATTGAAATCGGACAATACCTGTCGCATACAGGTCTGCTGGAAAATTGCATAGTGAAATATTGAAATGGCCACAGATCAAAAACAATGCATCTGACAGTTCCTGCTCTTCGCACTAATGAAGTTTATATTAATAACTAATACTGAGCGGAGGATCTACGCTACAACTCAAAAAATAACCGTGTTATGAACTTTAGAAAAAACTGCATTTTGGCTGGTTTTATCCGATTTTCTCTAGAACTAGGGGTAATGATCGAGTCGCCCGACATCTCATTTTCTTCGTCTTTTCATTTTCTACAATTAGTCTGTGAACGCCATCACGATTACTGTGATAGTTTCAACTTTATAAGCAAAAAACTAAAAAAACGCAATTTTCTGCATAAAATTGTTAATAACAAAGTTATAAATAATAAAGTCGAGTGAAAAACATATCACTATATCATATGGAACTATTTTACAAACAATGGCGCAGCTGGTTTTCTTCTAACACTTTTTACACAAAATGCACACTAGAAATCTCTGTAGCTTGGCCTACATAGGATTGTGCGATAATCAACTATCATAGGCTTCATCACATACTTCAAATTGACATGAATATCACGAGTTAAATTTCAATCATCATAAAAGCGCGGAAATTAAATTATTGAATGGAATTTAATTTATTATACTAACTAGGTCATACATATTTAGTATATTTTATGTTTGAGTTCGAAATTATTAAAGTTATTCCATATCAACGACGACCTTTATTGGTATTACCTTAATTCTGAAATTGAAGAACAGTCAGATCAGGCTGAATAGGAGTTCGAATACAGAAAAAGATCAATTAATGGTGGTTATAAATTCAAGCATTTAGATTAATCAGAGCACTAATATATTCAAAAATTAAAACTCATTCTTCTTTTCGGTGCAATCGAAATATAAAGTTTTGCGAATATAGCCCAGGAGTAAATTCTACCTGGACTCAATTCCGAAGTTAACGAAAATTGGAGAGATTGTTGGGTGATGATAGAGGGTATCTTTGCTGAGTTTTCGAACACGAGAACCCGGAGCATTTTACTGGGGGTCAAAAAAACCTCCGTAATTGGTTTTCTTTTCATATCCTCTAAATCATATGATTAAGCGAAAATCCGGAAAAAAACAGAGTTAAAGCGCATTAAACTTCCCTCGCATTTCATTGGTCAAATTATTGGCCCAATAATAACAAGAATAAATGCTGTCGAAAAAGGTAAAATTTCTGAATATATGAAAATATGCAGAAAAATCCTAGTTTTCTAATATTAAAATTATACTTTCACACATATTTATGTATTATTACACATATCATAGATACTTTCTCTCCTACCGCCTGAAACCTTTTCTTCTCTACCCCCTTCTTTAACCCCCCTCGGTTTGTACCCTCCATATTTGGATAATACGACGTGTTTTTTTAGTATAAAGAGGAGTGAATTTCTCACTCGCATTACTCCAACCACTTGAATGCTCATACATCAATTCTTGAATACTTTTTCAGCACTATATTTCCTTTGAAATTCAATGGAAAAAGTATTTTTGATACAATAATACCCAGGATACAGGCGATCAAAAAAAGTTAAAATTTCTCGAAATGTTCCCAAGTGTGCTTCATTTGAAATTTAGACTCCTGGCAATTCAACATCTACTCTATTTTACCCTTCATTCAATATCCAAAACTTGTATTTAATGAGCCTTGTTTGTAATCATCAAAATTTATTATTAGTTTTCATGAATGAGTTCGAATGTTCAAAAAAGTAATGGCTGGTAGTTAAAGAACAAATTGCATGATACGAGCTTATATTTAAGTTATAATTCTAATAATAATCTTCAAAAAAAAACTTAGTACTAGCGTACAAAATTACATTTGCAATTGATGATCCTCGAATGAAATAATTGACATATCTTTAAACAATATATAAATGAATATAAATTGTAAATAAATAAATGAGGAATTGAGTCCACCTCACCCCGATTTTTTTACAAGGTTCGTGGATTAATATGTATATTCATTGTATTAGGGAACGTACCCAAACTACGTGACCTATTTTTTACAACTTTATATCACCCTCCCCCCCTCGGTGACCATCCGTAGTATATTCCAAGACCCCCTCCCTAATCTAATTAATTAGATTTTCTTCAATCAGTTGAAAATAGATTTATTAGGTTGTATTCTTCCTGGATAGCAATTGGAATATATCTCAGATGTACAACTGTTATTACTTTGAATAAAGCTTTCTAACATATCATATTTCTCGTAATTTTTGTACGACATCCTGACTTTTACGATTAAATCAGTTAATTGATATTATGATGGAAAGAAATGGACAAGCTCTGTCATAGATGTCACCTGCCTACATGGAATAGGTACATATAAAAAACGCAAAAGGTAATGAACTAAAATATTATTCTTGCTATTAAAGCCTTATACATCAAAAGCAACCTGACATATTATACATCGTTAGAAAGGGGAAAAAATCCAATCCAACCAGACCACAGCCAAACATTATTCCCATTCAAAAAAATACATTTCTACCATTGTTTTATACAGAAAAAAGTGCCTAAAGAATGTAAAAGTTATTATCTCGTAACTTCACAAATAACCATGATATGCACACTTGTCTTAAAGTGGAAAAATTAAATTTTTGTTTATTACTCGAAAACTAAAGAAGACAGCGAATTTTGGTTTTCGCCAGTGAATTTGTCTCGACAAAAGAGATTGATTATGCGCCCTCCATTTTTTTTACTTTCTATAGTTACTGAGATACTCCATACAAACATCGAAAATTGGTGAAAAAAATATTATCAAGAAGAAAAAACATATGTACTAGGAAGTCAGGAACTTAATTTACTAAAACAAAAGTATTTTTTTCTTTTATTGACATTTATCATTTATCTCAATCATGTTCAACGAACACGTTTCCATAGGACATTGACTACGTGACAAAAACCTAACCCCTACCCCCGCCCCTGTGACCAATCGTAGTATTTTGAAGACCCCCTCCCCCCCTGAACGGGTCACGTAGTTTGGGTATGTTCCCTTACGTGTTGAAGCTATGACTTTAACATAAATTGTAACAAGTGGAATGAAATATAATTCTTATACACTCGGTATTTCAAACATGATAATTTTTAATATATAAGGTAGAAAATAATTTGCAATGCACAAATTGATACCTTCATCGCTCTAACAGTCTAACCGAATGCATTCAGCATTCTGCACTAAACACCCCCTTCAAAGCGTACCTAGTGGGGAGACAGAGACCACCCAAAATCCGGCAACACCACACATCTAACACCGAGCAGCGCGGCGTTCAGATGGTGAATCTAACGAACGAGTAAGCGTCGAGCCGTTGAGCGAGAACGCCGAATACCACGCGTCTTTGTAGACCATCTCGTCACACGGAGCCACAATTCTCTCAACATTGACGTCAAGTCAGTCTAGTTCGAACGTCGGAGCTGTTCTGTATGCCGTTTGGTCCTTACACGCGACCCAATACTGAAGTTCACGACCCTTTTTGCCCTGTGAGAATGTTAACTACTCAAATAAACTATCGTAGTGGTTAAATTGTTCGATGGAGATTTGTATTTATGTTCGATTTTGTGGTTTGTTTCTGTTTTAAGTTTCGCGTATTTTTTCTTTCATAATAATGGATATCCTAGAACGTATCAGGTTCGGCACGCCTAGTTCCAACGTAAGTTTGATTCCTTCCTTTGTTTTATTTAGAGTAGATGACTGGAATATCAGTTATTGATGTGCTACATTTCTTTTCTACTTAGTAAATGTCAACAACTTTAAATAGTAGGTAGATTGTTGTCGTCTATGCCTGAGTTGCGTGGGAATAGCTCATGGTCATAGATGTAGGTAATGAGGAATCACTTGAACATTCAATTCTCATTTCTCAATCTACAGTTTATTAAAGACTTGTGAAGGACGTCATAATTTCTCTTTTGAAATGTTCTCATACACTTGAATGAAGGTTACCAAACGTATAAGTGAATATAGTGTGTGAATTTTTAAATAATTGGGTACTCATATTCGAGTACCTACTTATTTTTGTTTTGCAATAAAGTTCTCGAATGAAAATTACCTTCCAAGTGGTAATCTCTGTGTACACAAAACATGCCAAGTCTTTCGCTCTTTGCATATCGTCAAACAATTATTTAAGTAAATACGGAGTGTGTTAGCTGGAAGCTATAGCTTGGTAGATACAAGGATATCTACAAAAAATGTGCATAACAAAGTTTATAAATATTTCTACATGAGACCCTGCTTCCAAAAAAACTTGATTCCATGAAAAAATTACATACCTATGGAAGTTTATCTAAAAATATCTGATATTCTTAGTTTGTTATAAATTTAGAATCACATATTTGGTTTTAAGTAGGTAACGATTTTATTGACATGAAATGAACATTGTGAGTGAAGAAGTACCCACTGCCAGCACAGTAACTAACGATTCCAAATTATCAAGTATCATTATAGTTAAGCCAGCTTATGTCACTTAATCGAGATCTAGATTAAAACGGTAATTAAAATTTACATATCCTTTATGAGGAACAAGAAGACAAACAAGAAGGCTGGATAGCATATATAATGTGATCTAGCTAGACTAAGATTGAAATTTTGGCTCAAGTTTTGGTGTATATTGCGGAGCACAGTCTTTAATCGAATAGTAGAAATTAACTAAGCTTTTTATGAATTTTTTGGTATCGAAGTGACAGTTGAATAATGTATACTTACTTATTAAATGTTCCATATGATAGGAGCGCACTTATTTAACATCTTAAATTATCTAGAATAGAAGAGACGAGAGAAGGGATTATAAATCTTTCAATTTTTTAATAATCCTTCATTATTAAGCAGAGATGTCTTCACATCGTTATATCAAGATTCATATATAGATCTGAATACTTCATGAGAGGCAAACCTAGAAAATCAAATTATAATTTATCTCGTATACATTCAAAAGGTGGACGAGGGGAAAACTACCTACCTTCTTAGTCTCTACACTCTGCTCTTCCCGCAGTCCTCTTACTAAAATTCAATTATATGCGAAGCTCTTAACTTCAATTTACTTATGAAAAAAAGATGTAGGTACCTCATATATAATTATCTTCGTAATTATCTGATCATTGCATCCGTGACTTTTTCAAGAACCTCGTGAAGGACACAAACGAAGATTCCCTTATTAAAATTTGCTATAAATTTTCTGCTCAGCACTTGGTGCCAGGTATTTGAAAACTTGATATAAGTATATATATATATATATATATTGTTTACCTTGTCTACATGTTTTATAAATGAACATTCTCCAGAAATGAGTGTATATCTAAAGACAATATAAGTTTGATGTACGTGTTGAGTAGTTTTACTGGAAAATTTGGTTTGGATTATTGTATAAGTTGAAAACTCTTGGAAAAAACCTTCAGATTATCATCTATCTGCTCAATCGATTTAGCCTACAGATAACCATACTTCAAATTAATTTTTTTGGCAGGAAATAATGAATGAAAATTCACCATAGAATAGTTTACAATGGATTGGAACGAAGAAATTTTATGGAAAATATGATAGGTACCTATAATACCTATTAGAAATTTTACTACTTCATTAAGATCATACCTAATGTGTTATCAGGAATTTGATTTATAAATGTAAAGAAAATAGGGGAGATAACGAAATTGAAAGAAATTCAACCGATACAATATTTACAATATAAAAGACTTGAGTTTTACGTCGCCTCTGAACATTCATCAGGTGAACAAACTGCCATTATGCCAACTTCAACCAATTGGTGAAAGGGGAACATAAATTTTGAGCATAGTTACCCCAAGCTTTCAAAACCCGAGACTTTAAAGCTCTGTGAATGCTGCATGAAAATCTCAATGGAAATTTGATGATAAACAAGATCGAAGGTTTCCAATTTTGTTTCAGTATTATTTTTGCCTTTTATTTTCATTTCCGAAAAATGATTGATGCAGTTGTATAACTTAGCTATTGAGACATTTCAGATGTTTGAAATTTTTCATCATTTTGAGTACCTATTTACTTATATCTACTTCTTATAGATTTTTGGGAATATGGAAATAACTCTGATATTGAACCGTTGTTAGCAGCAGTATTAAAACCGAGGCTCTAACTCCAAAGATTGCCGGATTCTTAGAAATTTCATACCAGTTTATATATTCAGAGCAATACAAACAAATAGCACCTGGTGTATGAGTAAACCGCATGTGTGTGTATAGGTGAACGCAGAATGTACAATGCCGAGGTTACACGTAAAGGCGATTGAACTCTTAACCGCTGAAGTTATAGTCTAGAGAGGCGAGCGTGTGTAAATCATGGCATACATCTACGAAATTAAACGATTTCATCTCGGCACTGCCAGTTTATTCACCATAATCATGACTGCTATGAATCGTGAACAGAAGTTTCACGTTCTAACGATTCCGCACAAGGAAATAGATCTCTACTCGAGTCTCTATTGTTCTATCCAATTTTTTTCCACAGTCTGTTTTGAGATTTTCGGTTCTCGTATGAATCAAGAATTAATAATCCACGAAATTGCTAAAATTGTATGTACCTACCAGGAGCTAGATTTTGTCAACGGAAGTGATTACGATTTCAGATTAAAAAACGTCTAAGTAACTGTTGAGTTTGCGAAATGAAACAATAACATAAATTTTCCTAGTAAATTGTGAAATTTTGAACTGGGTATTAAATTCGACTACCTTATTGGTATTATTATTAAATAGTTATTTCAATACTCATTTATACTACTTAAATACATGATTCAACAAAAGCGTTGTATTTTTTACTTTTGAATTCTCGGTTAAATTCGTGGTTAAATTGTAAACTTTATTTAGTTTTCATGTTATAACTTCCAAGTCTATTGAAATATTATAACCAAATTTGATACATGTTCCTGCATGATTGAGGCCATTAGTAATAAATCTTTGAAAATAATATCAATACGGTCTTGTGAAAACGAAATTAGGTTATTCATTTTAATGCCCAATTCAACTCAAAACCTTGATTCTTACGTTCTTTTTTATCTCTAATCGTTTTGTAGTGAATTATATACCATTTTTCACTTAGTTGTACACTGAACTACCAAAAGTGAAATTTCCCTAATAACTCTATTATGACACATAGGTACTTACTTAAAATCTAAAAAAATTAAACGAAAGTTTTTTTAGGGGCTTGGTTAGAAAGCTCTTCGCAGAGTTTATTCCAATCAAATCGCATCTCGACTTGCTTCTTCAAATATTCGATGTAGGTACTTACTACGCGAAATTATTTTACAATAAAATAAATTACTTTCTTCATTTAAGTTGGCTATTAAATCGAATATAGATTTCTTCAACTATAATTCATTTAATTCGATTTGCATCTCCATGTGATACACTTTTAGAACGAATTGCATCTCCATGTGATGCACTTCGAGAAAAATACACCTCAGTGACGGACCTCTGCTGCTCACGCGTTTTTATGTCGGTGGACCTACAGTCCAACGCCGTTTCCAAACCGCCATAGGCCGTATTGTATATGCACTGAAGATGAACGTATGTCTGAAACCGGCCTTAATAATGTAGATATCTATAATTTCAATATATTTTTGAGATAATTAAAATTAATATTTAATATTCAAATATTTCCATAATGATAAATCAAACTATACATCATTGAATTCAATATATAAAGCATACACACCTCTCTGAAATGAATGTGAAGCTAGCCAATTCGATTGTCAACCTAAAACAAATGTACCTACTAACCTTGGTACAAACTGAGGAAAGATTTATTGAGTATTCAACACATGCAAAACGTTTTTAAACGTATTTAAGGTTTGAATCGAGGTTAAATATAAGACTACAATATATTATTAATATTTTAAATGTTCATGCAAATCTTAAATGGGAATATTTTGAAATATATTCAAAAATTCTGCTTCCATTCTGATGAGTTTTTCTCACACTCGTGTTTGCTTCTTTAATAACATGTATTAAAACTGTAAGTATTGCAAATACTGCAAGACTGGAGGGTCAGACCCTCGGGCACCGCTCTGAAAGTTTGGTGTACTATCTGGTGAAAGTTTAGATGAAAGTCCGGTGTAAATGTGGAAATTTTCAATGAAAATCGAGATGAAAGTATTAAAGATTTTGGTCAAATTCTCGTATGCGCCTTTCATTATCACTGTCTTTGTTTTTTTTGCACTTCATATAATATAATATATTTAGTACTACCATTGATTGGTATTTGTGTTCAGGATATAGGTACGATGAAATTTTGGTTATCTTTATTCGAGAAAACATCGAAACATCTTATTTTAAACATAGACGTTGTTGAATTTATCGGCAAAAAGCACAATTATGAAATCAAGTAATTAATTTTATGGAGAATGGAAAACCCTTCTTCGAAAATAGAGAAATAAAAATGTTCTATTTCTCTTTTTTTTGGAGGAAAAACTTGAAAAAATTTAACTCATTAAAGCATTCTTTCTTTGTTATTGACTCCGAAGTACTACCAAAGAGACTACCACCAACTCTATAATTCAATTGCACGCCAGATTTTCAGGGTGGTTCGCTGTTATATAAACACCAAGTCATTTCTCTAAAGAATAATGACCTCACTTGCAACTAGGTAAAGTATGATCAAAGAGAGTGCAAGAACAAAGGCCTGAGCTAATTATTTTATAGCATATAATCGAGCATCTATTAATCATAACGATATAGGCATATTTCATATTCCACAGCACATGCAATACTCCTTCCGATGCCTCTGATGTTATTTTGCATCGTGTAGAAAATGTTTATGTCGTGACTCACGATTTCACGAACTCTAAAATTTTCCGTTTCTTGATGATAATTCAATAACTTCCAGCCATTCAAAAAAAAGTAGTAAAAATCATTGTTACTGCAGACTGCAGTTAGGTAAAGCAAACTTCCAACGATAATCAACATGACTTAGAGGCCCCGGTAGCCCAGCGGTAGGGTGTATCGCTTGTAAAGCGAGGATTGTGGGTTCGAATCCCACTTGCTCTTGGGTGTTGTGTATGTCCGGAGGTATGTCCCATAAAATTTAGAAGTTCTAAAAATGTTTAACTGTTGGGTTTCAAGCCCATTGGCCTTTCGGATCCGGCGTACAGCTGTAGGTCCCTTGAAAAAAAAATAAAAACATTAGTTTTTAAACAAAAACTATCGAACATCTATTGATATGGTGATGAACTCATCAATGATTCTAGGAGAAATAAGATTGTGAAAACCCTCTTCAAATAATAGTAGATATTTACGTATGCATTAAATTCTCGTTTTCATTTCGGCTCTTTGCTTTACTCCATTAAAGATTAAAAAAAACTACCATGCCTACCGGATGTTCATAGTTTAGGCTTCACGTCGAATCAGAAATTGGCATGATTTCAAACCAAATAAGAAAAAAATAGATTTTTTTGTAAATATCTGCAAATGTCCCTAAGCTCGACACGCTAAATTAAGGATGTTCCAGTTCTTGACACTGTAAATGCTCCAGTAGTCGACACATGTAAATAACATCATAGACCGGGAGCCGAGAGGGTTTTTGCATGTATCATAGGCCCCACGACGAGGCTTTGGGGGCTGATAGACAATGTTATTCCCAACTTTGAATTCTCGGTATGGCACCCCTAAAGTGTAGCTTTTAGGAGGGGTGAATTTTCAAACGTGTTGTCTATATCCGTGCCGCTGGATCATAGGCCCCACTTTGATTCTTGTATTATGTGGTTAAGCAAGTCGCCAAAGTCCGCAAACTCAATATGCCATACCAATATGGCGTCACTTAAGGTCCGCCATACTTACCGAAACGTGTAATTTTTTCACTGTGAAAATGGATCATAGGCCCCACGCTGTTGTTTCGTGATCTTTGTTAACAATGAACTGTAGAACGAAGATCTCAAAACGCCATACCTCTGAGGCGTCGCCAAGTGGCCGCCATACTGGGGCAAACATGTCATTTTTTTGCCATGAACATGTATAATAGGTAGCGGTATGGCGTTTTGGTTTTAAGATGCTCTTTTACATCACTTTAGCTGGTATCACACTGCCATACCTATAGAGTGTCGTTAAAGTGGTGCCATACCGAAAAAACCATTTTTTAAAAATTTTTAGCCACGCTCTGAAATGGCTCGGCAGAATTGCCTCAAAACTTGTATTTATAGGTTTTCGAGGTCGCTGATTACGAATTTGATGTCAAAATTGTAAAAGTCAAAATGGCGGATCCAATATGGCGGAAAAAATATTCAAAATGCTCCTTTTTTTTTCTGAAAATGCGTACTTATAGGTTATCGAGATCACTGATGATTGAAATTTATCGTTAAACTACTGATCAACCAGAATTATTAATATTATGTTTACAATGTATACAAAAAAATTAGAGAAAATGAAATAATTATAAAATTGAAACGCGTCTACAGGGCACGATACATAATCTGATATATATATATATATATATATATATATATATATATATATATATATATATATATATATATATATATATATATATATATATATA
The DNA here is from genome assembly GCA_030704885.1 of Cynegetis impunctata. NCBI lineage: Eukaryota > Metazoa > Arthropoda > Insecta > Coleoptera > Coccinellidae > Cynegetis > Cynegetis impunctata. Next base: position 228,795 of record JARQZK010002254.1, on the reverse strand, counting down.
TATATATATATATATATATATATATATATATATATATATATATGAATTGGTATTATCCCTATGTGAGTTCATATTTAATAAGAAATGAATGAAATAACGCTTTCATCACTTAATTTACAAATAAAACAGGCTCGTTTCTCATTAAAAATGTCTTTATCCATAGCGGCAAGAATTTCACGTATACTTCTCACACAAACTGCCGGCAGAAAAATGGTTGGATTCGAAACCCGGTGAACTGGCAGCGTCCGGTCAAGAAAGAATTTTTATTATTTTATGATTACAGAATTTCCAACATCTGGGTAAAACCTGGGATAGGGAGAAATAGGAATATATAGATACCTACCGAAAAGGGCAAAAATATTCATAATTTGGACTTTTATTGAAATCTGTAGTATATTTTGCATTCTTTATATGTCAGCTATCAGTTCAAATTTAATTATTTCGAGGCGAAGTGTTTTTGAATTAAATCAATTTTTTTTCTTAATGTAATCCTGGAAATGCTAAGTATTTATTTGGCATACATTATTTTATTTCATAACTAAAAATATTTTTACCATAAAACATCTGTTTTTACAGCGCAGAGCTGTATTATATACATTATATTATTAGTATTCATTTCAAAAAAATTTTACTCGAGAATAACCACTGTTGTATCTTTTTAATATGTCTATACATGCAAAAAAATTCTACACAATATTATATAGGTACATACCTACAAATTTGAAAAAAATTATATATATATATATAAATATATATATATATATATATATATATATATATATATATATATATATATATATATATATATATATGACAAACTAAATTTGAATTTACTACGTTTATTATCACAAAATATTTTGAAAAATATAATACTGCGATTGCAATTTCGGTCACTAGACCATCATCTAGTGACCGAAATTGCAATCGCAGTGTTATATTTTTCAAAATATTTTGTGATAATAAATGTAGTAAATTCAAATTTAGTTTGTTCATCATGTTAAATTATCACGTAGTAACGACGGATTCCATCAACTATATATATATATATATATATATATATATATATATATATATATATATATATATATATATATATATATATATATATATATATATATATATATATATATATATATATATATATATATATATATATATATATATATATATATATATATATATATATATATATATATATATATAATAACTGAGATTGAATTCTCGCACATCACTCGGTGAAACATCATGAAGAATAAAGTATAAACTTTAAAAGAAAATACACTTGGCTTATGTTTCACTATATAAAAATATTTAGATACGAGTTATGAACTCATTATTTTAAAGTTTATACTTTATTATATATATATATACGATTAATTGTGCACGTTAGCGACATACTATGGGTATGACTGTGATATATTCCTGCTTTATAATTCAAAATACACCTAAAATTGCCGGTATTGCAGTGGGGTCTTTAATACACTTAAACTATAAAAATGTGACAATTTTGCCAATATCTGACGTTAGCGACATGCCATAGGTATGGCAATGATATATTCGTGTTTTATACTTCAAAATACACGTAAAAACGCTGGTATGGCAGTGGGGCCTTTGATAACCTATAAAAATGTGACATCCTTCTAAGCCAATATCTGACGTTGGTGACATCGCATGGGTATGGCGCTTTCAGAACTTTGTTCAGGACATCAAAATGAACAAATGAGACACATTTTCATAGTGGGGCCTATTATACATGTTCATGGCAAAAAATGACATGTTTGCCCCAGTATGGCGGCCACTTGGCGACGCCTCAGAGGTATGGCGTTTTGAGATCTTCGTTCTACAGTTCATTGTTAACAAAGATCACGAAACAACAGCGTGGGGCCTATGATCCATTTTCACAGTGAAAAAATTACACGTTTCGGTAAGTATGGCGGACCTTAAGTGACGCCATATTGGTATGGCATATTGAGTTTGCGGACTTTGGCGACTTGCTTAACCACATAATACAAGAATCAAAGTGGGGCCTATGATCCAGCGGCACGAATATAGACAACACGTTTGAAAATTCACCCCTCGTAAAAGCTACACTTTAGGGGTGCCATACCGAGAATTCAAAGTTGGGAATAACATTGTCTATCAGCCCCCAAAGCCTCGTCGTGGGGCCTATGATACATGCAAAAACCCTCTCGGCTCCCGGTCTATCAGTTTTGAGGACGACTCTGGTGGCAATGGTTGTTTTGTCTTTATCAACTTAAGTTTCTTCTGTTGTGTGCTAACTCTTTCTTGGCATCTCTTGCATTTTTCCTTTCTTCTTCACGCCTTTCTTCTTCTTGTTCCTTACACTATTTTCTTTTATAGTACTCTATCACAGCAGGTAGAATTTCTCTCTTTCGTTTTTTGGCTGTGAAGAATGTTCTGGCCACAGCAAAGCTAGTTCGAAAGGCAAATGTTTTATTTTTTAACTCGAGGAACCTACAGTTTAACGCCGGTTCCGAACGGCCAATGGGCTTGTAAACTATGTACATTACCCAACAATTTTCAATCATAAATAACTACTAAATTCCGGACATACACAACACCCAAGAGCGAGTGGGACTCGAGCCCACAATCCTCGGTTTACAAACGGTATAAGGTGGTTCACCTTACCGCTGGTCTACCGAGGCCTCTAAGGCAAATCTAATTTGTTCTGATCCGTATTGAATGAATAAACCATTACAGTTACATTGGGCTCTTTTCACATAAATATTTTCTTTTCCTCGACAACCGTGTCGACTATAGGAGATTACGACACCTGTACGATAACAAGATCCAATATTCGTCACCCCATGTCGACTATTGGAACGGAGTGTGATCCACACCAAAGATCACAGTCCGTTCCAATAGTCGACATGGGGTGACGAATATTGGATCTAGTTATCGTACAGTAAAGTTACGTATACATATCTGTATCAAATGAGCTGAACGTTCAAACCACACTGAGTTATTAGCTTATAAAAATGTTCCTTTTCTCGACACCCCTGTCTACTATAGGAACATAGCACTTTTCGTGAACCAATACTCAACACATGCCAAAAAATATATCAAAAACTTAAAAAACCACAATATACTTACCTGGGCTGCAGCTTCGAAGGTTTCTTAGTTAATAGAACAGAATAAAAAATATTTTTAGTCAAAAAATACCACAACAAAATTAGCTTTTCTTAACCTACACCTTAACAAACACTGGTTATTGGCGGGAAAACTCGAGGTTGCTGGAAAAACTTCAATTGTATTCTTGTATGTTAGTGAGTTTCCATGGAATACCTATGGCAATGTGCACTAAAAAGTCGGAGCTATCATTGGTTATTTCGGGAAGCCGATGTTTGCTATGGTTACGTTATTTTCTCCAATAATTACAATGGGTGTCGACTACAGGTACAGTGTCGACAACTGGTGCGTTTACCTTATATATATATATATATATATATATATATATATATATATATATATATATATATATATATATATATATATATATATATATATATATATATATATATATATATATATATATATATAATATTCTTAAATAACTAAATAAAAATTAACAGAAGCGGCTTCAAAAATATTAGTATTACAATAACTAAAATTAACTTTTAAAAAAAAATGAAATGACAGAGAGAAAAAAGATATTAAGATATTAATACAATTATAACTTGAGAAACGATGAGAACTCAATATCACTTATGTCTATCTATCCAGATACTCCAAAAAAACTCGACTTATGGCTGAGAACGTATCAAAGTTCATATCGCAACTATCAGAAACCTCATTGAATAATGAACACATGTATCTAATAGGCGATTGTACAAGAGAATTGGTTCTTGGAGTGGCCAAGAAAAATAGTTCATTACATCTTGAGCACCGCCTAGGCACCAGAAATTCCACCATAGCCAGAAGAGGGGGACGGTCAATACAGCCGTGCAGTAGTTTATATAAGAATTTCAAAGAGAGAAGTTTTCTGGTGACTTCAAGCGATTTAACCCCAAACCTGTTCAATAAGTTATCCTGATCAAAACCTCTTGAAGGGTAAACACCATCCTCTCTCCACACCAGATACTTAAGGAACCTCCGCTGCACTGACTCCAAATGATACTTGTGAACATTGTAGATAGGATGCCAAATCATACAACCGAAATTTAATCTGCTCTTCACTAAAGAATTGAACAACTGCAATAGAGTTCCCGTATCATGAATATAATATATATATATATATATATATATATATATATATATATATATATATATATATATAGATATATAACAACAAAGAAATTAGTCGCGGAGAAATATTAAACAAGTAGTGGTTAATTATCGGTATAGTCCGCTTATATGGAAGCAGCCGTTGACACGTGTTTCGGACTCTTTGGTCCTCATCAGAACGGCGTAGCCAAGCATTGGATTGAAAACTTGGAGATGAAAATAGCAACAACAAACGAAATCCCCTGCTACGGAGGACAATCACATATTAATCGCCTCCGTGACAAAGTTTGACCAAATCTCCCAAACCGGAGAGTTCAAACAATGAGCCACAAATGTGTGATTGTCTTCCGTAACAGGGAATTTCGTGTGCTGTTGCTATTTTCATCTCCAAGTTTTCAATTCAATGCTTGGCTACGCCGTTCTGATGAGGACCAAAGAGTCCGAAACACGTGTCAACTTTATTAACGCTTCCATATAAGCGGGTTATACCGATAATTAACCACTACTTGTTATATATATATATATATATATATATATATATATATATATATATATATATATATATATTTATATATATATATATATATATATATATATATATATATATTTATATAAATATATATATATATATATATATATATATATATATATATATATATATATATATATATAGCTTAATTTACTTCCTCACATATTATACAACTGTCTCCTTTTTCTCTCTATTCCTTTCACTGATTATACGAGATATTCTCTTTTATCTCCAGTAACAATTAGAAGCCCAATGGTCATTGCGTCCTATGTAGCCAAATATCTTATTGTATCTTCACCTCAGTCACAAACTTCATTTACTGAATACTGGGCGAAGCTATTCACACAAATAAATGGTTATTCCGAGGGTTATTCGAAGAAAAAAATAATAATAATTAGAAATTGTTAACTAATCCAGCATAGGTAGGTACTTAGTCATATCTAATGCGTGACAAATATTTATTATCACGATACGTGTCTTACTCGAGATTAGAGTTTGTTGACCTAGTTGTGGGTATTGTTGCCAATTCCTTATATGGAGGAATAATACCAACCCAACTTAACTTGGTGTAGTATGACTAGACATCTATTTGATCCCGTTCATAGAATGAATATATATATATATATATATATATATATATATATATATATATATATATATATATATATATATACAACCAATCATTCTGAAAAATAATATACAACTCTCATCGAATTATCCCTCCTTACTTTTCCCCTGCAAAAGTTTCTTTCACTTCAATTGGGAAAATTAATAACTTTGGTGAAACAAGAGAATAGTGGAATGTTATGTAAATATTTTGATGAGATTTGTTGTTCTGTGAGATACGTATTTTTCAATTTCATTAATTATCCAGGTGCGAGAGTGAGTTCACAGTAACCTTTCGATCAATCTAACTTTTACATCTCTTTAGCTCCATTTTAAATTATCGAACATTCAATAATTGATACTGGACAATATCTATCGTGGCAACACTTTGGCGAACCCCCAGGGGTTTGCGTACCTCAGGTTGAGAACCACTGCTGTATACAATGAAAACAAAAATATTTCTTTCGTTTCAGTACTATGCATTGCATTGAATACATGGAATTATGTCACTGTATACCTCGCTGTATTCTAATCTACCACATTCGTTGCGGAACCACTCTCCACCCCCTTTTTATTTTTGTTTAACCCTCGGTTTAACCTAAGTTTTTCAGCGTGAATACTCTAGATTCCATAATTTTCACGTTTATTCATCTGGAAAAAAATATAATGTATCCATGGTGTACATATACTTAAACTAAACCCCGATTCAATTTGGGAAACCGTTTGGCGATCAATATGAGGAACAGGATAAAATTTCGAAATCTAAACTCCAATGTCCACATTGAAGATTTTTTAGTTTGTGAAAGTATATGCAAATATACTTTGAATAGATACTTATTCATTGCTATTACCTACAGAATTTTTTTTTTACTGTTGTAATTACCTTGATGCATAATATATTATGTATCTTTCGCTGCTGTTATGGTTGTTAGATTACCAATATTATTGACAATATATATCGACTGTTGAAAGCGAATTATTTGCAGAATAAACTTTTCTCAGGGTCTTTAGTTTTCCATTTGACATTTCGCTAGATATAACGCAAGTAGGAAAAACTTTAAAGGTTCAATATGGGCAATCTTACCCAATCTATAAGAAAAAGCTTGTTACATTAAAAAATAATATCTGTAAAGCAAGCTTTGCTCAGTTGTAATTTATGATATTATTAACAGTTTTGAGTTCAAATATTCGTGAAACCGTATATATACCTAAACTGTAGGCTTCCTTTAGTTTCTGTCACTTTATCCAATCTGAATGGATGGCAAAAGTCTGGATAGTTGAATATTCAGTAACGTGTTTGCTGTTTTGAATTTCGATAGCAGATTATGTAAATATCGTTTTTTTCTGGAAAATGATATCAATTCCTCAACTGCTGACGGAAAGATAACTTTTATATGGTGACGAAGAGAACTATATTCAGGGCATGTGAAACAGAGCATGAAACGTTATAGTTTAGACTTCAGACGAGAGTTCTGATCAGCAGATGAGTAAGAAGATATAAAGCGAGGTCGGTTCCCCTAAGGCAGAAACATCGATAACAATTTCGCAAGAAACGGTTGGAGATAGTGGTGCCTCTAGACATGGAGTTTATTCAGCAACTTCGCTTGCAGTTTGCACGATGATCATAAAAATATTTATATAATACAGAATAATATTGCGGCTTTAGCGAGATCTTCATATTGAGCTTGCTGAAGGGGTTTCGTCCTTGGGGCGTTACGTTCGAGAAATTATTTTCGATACCTTGCTGTTCTGGAGTTTTTATTACCGAGAGGTACATACTTAGTTGTTTGAAAGAATTTTATGAGCACATTAAAAATTAAAATATTTTCCAAATGGAATTACCTACCTACTGGTTGTAAACATTTTATGGCTCACGAAATGAACTTTGGAATTCAGGAGAACGCACATGACATAAACATAGAACTACTTCTGTAATTACAATAATCAACTTAATTCAATTCATTATGTAGTTAATATATGAATACTAAATTACTCAAGATTACTCAGAGTGTCGTCCAATTCGATTTTGATCATAATTTGAAAGATTAAAAGAAATGATAACATGTGAAATGTGAAACTATCAGTGGCATAATACTATTCTCATGTGATGTGCAGAAGTTGACGAATGGTGTTTGAATATATGATCAACTTGATACAATTCAGTATGTAGTTAATATATGAAAACTATATTACTCAAGCTTGCTCCAGAGTGTCGTCCAATTCGAATATCATTTAATTTGAAGGAATTAAAGAAATGATAAAATATTTTAATTGTCTCGTTAACTATTAGTGGCATAATACTATTCTCAAGTGATGTACAGATAGAACAAATGGTGATTGAATATATGATCAACTCAATTCAATTCAGTATGAAGTTGATATATGAAAACTATGATACTTTAGATGTCGTTCACTTCGATTTTCATCCTAATTCGAAAGATTAAAAGAAATAATAAAATATTTTAATTGTCTCGTTAATTATTAAATTATTAGTGGGGTAATACTAATCTTAAGTGATGTACTGATACAACAAATGGTGATTGAATATATGATCAACTTCGAGATCAACTTAGAACAATTCAGTATGAAGTTGGTTTATGAAAACTAGGTACTTCGATTTTCATCAAATTTTGAAAGATAAAATGATATAATAATATTCATCAATTGTCTCTTTACCTCTTAAAATTTAAGTGGCGTAATACTATTCTCAAGTGATGTTAAGATATAAGAAATGGTGATTTAATATATGATATTAATATTATTATTGGGATACCAATTGCTTCTAAGTAATTATGGATATATTGGGATCAATTTTCCTCTGAAATTCGAGATGGAATTCTACATACGTAGTCTTCTTATCTAGAAACATAAAGATAAGCTCAAATTATATAGGATAATATATTGGTTATGATCATAAATTTATCCTGTTTCCATTTCCGTAATGTTTGAAATTTTGGACTGTTCATCTTTCCTCGGTAATTGCGTTCTTCTCTGAGGCATATTGCCGTACTCAAAGGTGTGAAAATAATTCACTTATATTGCTCAAAGCGAAACTCAGCAGTATATTAAGAAATTATAGTGGTGCTATAAAAATGGGTGTCTATTCTCTGGAAATCCACTAATCCTTTTAGGCGATCCTGCAGCAGCTTGAATTTATGAGACAGTTATTTATGGACCACTCGGAAAACAGTGAATGCTGTTACAGCATGAGACTATGAGACCAACCCGCTGAAACCAAAATTCTGAAAATCTTTCGATAATTAACCCTTGTTAGTAGTTTCACACGATATGAGAATTGAACGAGATCAAATACGTCATACAACGAATATTATTGGATATATATATATATATATATATATATATATATATCCAATAATATTCGTTGTAAAAATATAGGATACCAATTATAAGTATATATATATATATATATATATATATATATATATATATATATATATATATATACTTATAATTGGTATCCTATATTTTTCAAATATTTATTCAAAACTATAGTAGGCTGAACTACATGACGGGCGTAAAATTAAGTTGAGCGCTGCATAAAAAAAACGAATGCTTTATGGTTTAGGACCATTTTGTTGCAGTTTATTGCAGTTTTGGTACCACTTAGGTACCTGCCATGTAGTCATATTGAGGGTATGGTTGAATCCTTCAATTTCTTCACCAGTTTCAAGTAAACACTAAAAAGAATTATATATTAACCATCTTGTAGCCGGTGTGAGAGGTACAGTGAAAGTTTAGTGACCATTGAAATTTTCGTGGTAGACTATATAGGATAACTTTACCATACTGCAACCAATTCAGGATATATTTGTCCCTGTCTCGGTATTTTTCCTGTTCATTATGTGCTAAAATATGTAATGAGGAATAATCTTGTACTTCGTGTAAAAATATACTTTATTAAAATTCTGAATAGAATTTATGAATTCTATTGAATAATTCATTTCCTTCTACTCCACGTGTTTAATGGATTGGAAGTAAGTTTTCGAAATTTTGGAATGTAAAAGAAGCATATTCCTAGTTAACTCTTAATGGGATACGAAATGTGAAAAATTGTCTATATAATTGTTTGTACAATGTTTTGTCGTTTTTATTACAAGGGACTTCCATGTATACCTGACGAGTAATACACTGATGATGACCTAATAGCCGAAAGCGCTTTGCAATTTTAATAAATTATGTTTTTACACGAAGTACAACTTCATTCCTCATTGATTAGTACGTGTACACAGCTTGGTTGAAATCACCATTATGTGCTAGTCTGATGATTGTGAGGATAATTGAGAACTCTCGAGATCATGAATCAATGAACTTTTGTATATTCGGATGTGGTTATGGCTTTTTTCAGGACTAGGTTGGTTTTTTCTCGTCTTCACCATGCAGATGTACGATCAGTTCGTAATTCTCAGTTAACAATGCCATTTGTTACCTTTCTCTCGAAATATAAGAATTTTCAGAGACATTTTGTCGCTTTGAAATTTGAAATGCTGCACACTGAATACTTTTATTATTCGTATTTTTCCTTAATTACATACTAAGTATTGCAGTGTATCGAAGGAAAACATTCATGGGAATAGTTTTTTCATGCGTTTCAGACCTCCTAGACCACGATTTTCATGTCTGACATAAGTATATATATATATATATATATATATATATATATATATATATATATATATATATTTATATATATATATTTATATATATATATATATATATATATATATATATAAATATATATATTTATATATATATATATATATATATAAATATATATATATATATAAATATATATATATATATATATATATATATATATATAATATATATATATATATATATATATATATATATATATATATATAATATATATATATATATATATATATATATATATATATATATATATATATATATATATATATATATATATATATATATATATATGTATATATATTGGCATCTCCAGCGGATCTCATCTAGTCGAATGTAACCTGGGATTGTTTTCGTTGCAGAACGAAACTATCAAAATTTCGTTAAATTTTTCCAAACGACGCCATTTTCATGTAGAAGTTTCTTGATTTTTTTACAATAGGTTGTTCAAATTTGGTACGTGGATTGAGTTGGTGTACGTTCCTTCGTTGGTTTCAACTTTCTTCATCAACCAGGATGCATTTCGCGATTTTTTCTAATAAAATACTTATTATATTTTAATTCGGTTTGCTATATATGCGTGATTTTCCCAAATATTCAATCCGTTAGAATCTCATCTGGATGCGATGCATTTCGCGCGAAAAATACGTCCTTAGTGATGGAGCTCCGCTGCTCACGAGTTTTTTATAGTACCTATGTACCTGGTAGTTATTTTTCAAGTTTTGTAACATATTCTGCGGCTCTTATGTTGTAGAAGCTTTATTATTATATATGGAAATCTATGCAATTTGTTCAGAGAACAGCCTGTAATTAAGTATTGAAAGCTTCACTGCTAGTACGATTAAAAATCCTAATGAATAATAGCATATAACCACCAGATCATTTTTCACTATAATACCTAGTAGAGGCACAAGTTCGCCACTTAAATTCAACGTAACAATAGATACTAGGCAGGGATTATCAATTAAAGCGAGAGTTGAACGAATATTTTTCTCTTATATTAAGGCTAGTAGTTACCAAGCTTCAAATATGTTAATAACACTCTATGGTAATATTTGATCGATCCTTTTGTACTAATTAGGACAAACATTCCAGTAGTACTCTACCAACAAACAATCCCACATGCTAACGAACTCCAGACTACCTAAGATGTGAAGAAAAACCGCGAAGCTCAAATTCAGACTCCTCGAATGACACTCTGAGATGTCTACACAACTGCTTCTCATCAAGCATATTCCAAAGCCTGTGATAGATACAAAGAAATTCAACATCAAAGTCATTTAGACATGCTTTGAAACTTTGTTTGAGACCATTGCAATAAAGACATTCATAGCTCCTTTCGTAAATGTCTGTAGGTAATTTGAACGCTTCTGTACACCCCTGAAATGTTCCTACACTTTTTTCTTAGCTTGAACTAGCAGACATAATTGCTCTCATTACTCGAAAGATTTTATCGGAGATTTTATTGATTATTATTGAATGATTCTTAGTTATAGAGTAGTTCAACTGAGTATGAGTTTTACTAGCTCCTAAGCACATCTAGAGAAAGATGAGGTAGTTCTGATATATCTAATTTGAATAGAATGGTCATAATCTCATAGGTATAATAAAACCCCTCCCACTGAGAAATTTGACAAGTTATAATGAATGGTTCATTTTCACAAACAAATTAGCGAAACCGGCATCGTAAAAGAGATAAGGGCTTATCAAGAAAATCGATTACCAATTAATTAATCGAGTAAGCGGTATAAATATTAGTAAATGCCGTAAAAATGGTTTCAAGCTGCCAGTTTAAGTCTTGCTAATTAACATGAAATTCCTACCGGAATAAAATTTTCAATAATATAGCCGAGAATATATATGGTGCTATTTTCTGGTGATTATCAGATTCTCCTTTGGTATATTTCTATTATTATAGTCTTTACCGAGGTCTTTACAGTCTGTTAACGAGTCGCCAATTTATTGTCGATTTTGTAGATTGAGAATACAGCAGAATATTGGAGAGATTCGGGATACATATATCAAGATTTGATTATGATTATCATGAAACTTCTTAGCTCTTTGTGAAATAACTTTTAATCTTACGTGAAATATTACATTCATGAAACGGTGTCAGTATGATCTTTTTTATGTTCTGAGACAATATGAAAGGTACCTAACATGTTCTCAAATTCGAAAACTCTTTGGTGTGAATATCTGGTTTTTGTGTATCCTTACATGAAGGTAAGCATGAAATTTAAATTCTCTGTTCATTCCTCTTGATCATCATTTTCTTGATCAAAGCTACATGAATAAATATTAGAGGATTGAGAAGAAGATCAGAAAGGAAGTAATGCCTTCAGAGGTTTTTATCGAGGTTTTTATTAAACTATTAAACATGAATTATCATCGTCACAAAAAAAAACAGGGGATTCTTCTAAATCTGTTTAATATTAGTTGAAATAAATAACTTTGTATTATTCAATGATTGATGCTAAGATTTTTGAAAAGAGAAATAACAAAATTCTCATATAAACTCTCGAGCTCTTATCTTATTAAATATTTCGATGAAAGCTCTCTTCTGAACGTAATCTCTGTGCTTATAATCCATGAATCCCCGTAACACTTCATTATGGAACTTATTTTTCATGTTTATCTCGCTGTATATCATGGACGAATCATATTTCCGTAACTAGGTATAAAATATAAATTTGTATTTTTCTTCAAAACGTAAAAACGAAAGGACAGAAAAAATTTTCCGTTGTTCCATTTTTTTAATATATTTTCTGTTGATCCTTTTATTTAAACATTGTATATATAATACAATATATATATATATATATATATATATATATATATATATATATATATAATTTATAGTATATATATAATATATATATACATATATAATATATATATATATATATATATATATATATATATATATATATATATATATATATATATATAATTTTCAGAATTTATATTCATATCAAATAAGTACTAAAGAGGAAAAGCAGTGAACTTCCTAAATGAATTTCTAAGCATTAATCTACCTAATTTCCTCTTTCTTAGAATATGATCAATAGTCTTTTTGAGAATATTTATATCATTTTCCAGAATAATTGCACCAATTATGGTCAGGAGTGAAGATAGACATTTGACAGAAATTTAATTAATCGCAGTTTCTAAATATACCAAGAATAATGAAGAACGAATTCTTAATTTTATGGAAATGCATCTGGATTTGAATAAAAAAAAAAATTTTTCACAAAAATCCGACTGATTTCGAAGCCTATAAGAATGCAAAGTGATTCTCTTCGATATTTTAGGCTAGGAATATGATATTGGGATACTGTTTTCACTAGATTGTTGTGGTATCATTGAACTACACTTTTCAGGTTGTTGCATTTAGTTTTTTGATGCAATTGGCAATTTTCTGTTATTATATCAAAAAACGCGCTCTAGCGGCATCACTTAACATTTGACATATCACAGATAAGTAATTCGATGGAGCAATAAATGCCTTTTTCAACGAGACTAACTTTGTGCAAATCCGTTCATCTGTTCAGGAGTTACAGCTGTTCATTAAAAAAAAACATTGAATAACCCCAAACACTTCATTTCAATAGATACGTCGAAATATGGTGAACAAAAATTACTCGAATGGAGCATAGCTTGAAAACATATATATTGTTGTGATACATTCACTAGGTGTATTTCAGGGAAAAATCACTTTAATTGATTGATTTAGATTTAGATAGCGGTTACGCCTCCTGGCGGCCACCTTGGACATTTGAAAATAATTTCCAGGATTTTCTGTTAACCACTTTAGTTATAATATTTTTTACCGCAAGTCTCCACGATGAATAGTTTACGAGATACAGCAACCCGGTATATTGAAATAATTTAATGACTTGAATGAAAGTAGCATGCAGTGAAATATGGTGGATCTTTATTCAACAAATTTCACTAAGAGATTTACTTCACTGTAAGTGTATGTCTCTCAATAGTTGCCATAATCGTTTTAATCGGGATGGGACCTATAGTACTTCGAATTATGAAATAACTCAGGTGGAATATTTCGCAATTTTACTGAGAATCCGCTTCTTTACTTCGGCAGAGTTCTTGTCAAAATCCTCTGAGAGAAAATTTCTTACAAATGTCAGACTAAAACCGAGACTAAAACTAATCTAACTTCTCTAACAAGTTATGAGCAAGTTGAATCCTTTGCCAATCCATTATGAAGGATTCGCATGATGCAGATTCCTCAGTGAATATTTTACTGAATTCAGCTAGTTTTTCCTACACAACTTTTTTCAATTTTTTTTTCTTTGAGAAAAATTTATTGATTTATATCAGATTTATTTTGGATAATCTTATCTTAGTTTCTGGTGACAATCCTGAAATATTGAATGATATACTTAATAGTTTATCGACTCTTTATTCAGTTTTCTTGTATACTCTGATCTTATTTCTGTTCATTGTTTTTCTATCTCATTTTTCCCACGAATGATAGACTATCGTAGGTACTCTATCGAAAGTCAACAGTAGTGCGGGAATGGTTTTAAATCCGTTTTATACCTCCTGGGCCACGATTTTTGAAGGTTTTTTGATGTATATAAGTATGTAAATTTGTTTCTCCCGGTTCTTTTTGACATATCCATCAGTCCATACCAGAACAAACAGCTAAATCTTTGATTTTTCTTTAGGCAACGAACAAGATATCTGAAATTCGGCTTTCTATTACTTTCTGGATGGTTCATGGAGCTAAAAATGATATATTTTCGATCCCTTTGAACTCCCAAGTTTAAATAGTCAATTGGCAATTTATACCTGGATTAAGTGAATATTAGGGAAGAAGTTATTCACATTATAAAATTTTTTCTCTATCCGCTGTGATTTCAACGTAGAGCTTCACGTTTTTCTCTGATTTTCAAGGTTTCGCTCAGCACCACAGCTCCTACAAATTAACTTAGTGAGTTGTATGAGAAATAGAACTGAGGCGAGTAAATACGACCTTAGTCACTCTTCTTAGTTTGTAACTTATCGACATCATAGCAATTGCTAATTTTAATTTTTTTAGTAAAGAGCTGATATAAATGAATTCTCATGAACGAAATGAAAATATAGTCTTAATTGAAAAAATTATATAAGAATCTGCGTGTTGGTTACGAAAAACCACACAAATTGTTTTAGTCATAAGAAGAAGCGCCTGGAAAATGTTTATAGATATCTTCCTGCCAACTGATAGTGTAAAGTCTGTTTTCATTGCCAATGAATCGTGACTTATCTTATTAGGTTAATACACGTTCGTGTTCAAAAGTAGCAATTCAAATCTCTTTTCCGAAGTCATAATAAGATGACGCACATTCTTATCTATGACTAAGAAGTACTCGTGCCATTTTCGTGTGTTCAAGCGATCGTTATATCTCAAAACGTATCATATAACTTGAGTACGTTACTCATCTGACGATATTAATACATCACAAAGATTTTCAGTCATATTTTCCCCGAAAATAATAGATAACTCGAGCGGAATTTTTCAAACCGCTAGCGAAGAATGTGAAATTTAATTATGTACATCATATACGAATTTCAGCCTTCTAGGGGCAAGGGGAAGCCAAAAAACCGGTTTCTTGGTAAATTTCCCTCCCAACCGCTGCCATTTTTCCGTAGAGGTTTCTTATTTTTTCACACCTTCAAAGCTTCTGCGGATTGAGTCTGGTAACATTTTAGTTCTAGTTGCTTAACCAATTAAAATTCTGTACTATCCTACTATCACAATCATTTTGTTGGTTTTTCTTTTATCGGTAGAATATTAGAATTTTATAGTTGGTCTTTATCATTATTACTGTATATACTTGAACAATGTTTAAGTTTATCGGGAAGCGGTCTATGGAAAGTAAAATCCACTTTTAATTTCTCTATATTCCGTCAATTCTTTATATATATACAGTGCTTTCATGATGAAAGGAACAAATTCATTAAAAAATTAGGTTTCTATTTCATGTTAAAATCCTCGGACAGGTCGATTAGTATTTTTATTTGGGCAATTTTCGCAATAAAAATTTTGTATACAGGGTGTCTCATTCAAGAGCTATGGCTTTGTCATTAGTTTTTTTAAAGGTAATACCCTGTATATTATTTCACTTTACAATTCTACGATAAATTCTTATCACTTTTTGTGAACATACCATATGCCTCAAACTTGATGGATTCCCAGATTATAACGGAGATAGTGGAGCACCTGGAGATTTAAAATGTGGATTAAAAGTACAAAAAAAAATTTAGGTAAACATTGTCATTAAATCTGAAGAATGAAATTTCACATGTACCATCTGAATTCATTCACTGGTGCTGTATAGTCCGCAGTTTTCACGTTTTTAACGCTCCAGGCACTACACTACTTCATTGTTTAAGAAAATGCAATTACTTGAGAGAGAACGTATTGAAGTACTTATGATGATTGGTTTTGGAGATAGGGTGCGTTCACAAGAAGAAGTCTGCAATCTATTCAATGAAAATCATCCTGATCGTCCGCCAATTACTAGATCGACAGTCAGCAAAATTGAATCAAAATTCAGGAGATACGGCCACGTTAGAGATTTACCTAAAGGAAGACCACCGAGAGTATCTGAAGAAAACAGTGCTGAACGTTCTACTAGAAACCCAAGATAACCCTCATACATCCATTACTACAATTTCCAATAATTTCAATTTATCAATAGGGTCCGTGCATAAAAATACTTAAGGTAAATAAGTATCATCCCTATAAAATTAAGCTGGTACATGAATTATTAGAAGACGATTTTGACCGCAGAGTACAGTTTGTGAGCAGATTCTTGAAATCATAATCAACATCTAAATTTCATTACAAACATAATTTTTTCTGATGAAGCCACCTTTACTTTAAATGGCCACGTCAACAGACAAAACTGTAGGTATTGGGCGACCGAGAATCCTCATTGGATGCAAGAATGCCACACACAGCGGCCTCAAAAAATTAATACATGGGCAGCGATTGTTCGAAATCGTATAGTTGGTCCCTATTTTTTTGAAGGAACACTAAACGGAGAGGACTACTTGAACTTTCTCCAGTTCGAACTCATTCCGGCTTTAGCTGTTTTGTTTCCTAACCCACAAGATCCTGACATACCTAATAACGAGATATGGTTTCAACAAGATGGGGCACCTCCTCACTATTCAATCGCTGTTCGACAATTTCTTGATGCAACTTTTCCCAACAGATGGATAGGACGGAGAGGTCCGATTGAGTGGCCGCCAAGATCACCGGACATAACCCCATTGGATTTTTTCTTATGGGGTTATTTGAAGTCTAAAGTTTATTTGAATAGACCAAATAATATTGATGATCTAAAAGAGAGAATCAGGCAGGAAATAAGACTTATCAGTCCAGAAGTAATTGAAAATGTGCAACGGGAAACATTGAATCGACTTCAAAAATGTCTCGAAGTAAACGGACAACAGATTGAACATATGTAAAAATTAAATTAGTAATTACATTTGTGTGTTTTCATATCGTACCTCTCATTACCCACTATCTCCGTTTCTGGCAATCCATCGAGTTGAGGCATATGGTATGTTCACAAAAAGTGATAAGAATTTATCGTAGAATTGTAAAGTGAAATAATATACAGGGTATTACCTTTAAAAAAACTAATGACAAAACCATAGCTCTTGAATGAGACACCGTGTATACAAAATTTTTATTGCGAAAAATGCCCAAATAAAAATACTAATCGACCTGTCCGAGGATTTTAACATGAAATAGAAACCTAATTTTTTAATGAACTTGTTCCTTTCATCATGAAAGCACTGTATATATATATATATATATATATATATATATATATATATATATATATATATATATAAATATATATATATATATATATAAATAATATATATATATATATATATATATATATATATATATAGGTATATATATATATATATATATATATATATATATATATATATATATATATATATATGTATATATATAATATATATATAGATATATATATATATATATATATATAGATATATTATATATATATATATATATATATATATATATATATATATATATAGATATATTATATATATATATATATATATATATATATATATATATATTATATATATATATAAATATATATATATATATATATATATATATATATATATATATATATATATATATATATATATATATATATTATAAAATAGGTATATAATATCTATATTGCAGACATTCTTGAACTATCTGTTTTATCATGATCTATCCGACTAGATATTTTAAGGGAAAACATTTCAAAACTCTGGACCTAACTAAATATTATAGAAGTATAACGGGACTTCGATTTTTCTTATTGTGTTCTGTCGGACCGTACTGCGCAACGAAGCAATACATAACTGGCCTTGTATCGCTCACAATTTAGATGCGGTAATCTGCATGATTTATATGCCTCAAAGGGAACCGATAAAAAAACACAAGAAAAAAGGAGCTTATCGCGATGCATGATGCATTTAACGACTCTCCGCAAGCACCCTCTGCACTCTTCGTGTTTTCGTGTGCCTGCGACTTTGTACGCTGTTTTATGTAAAGCGGTTTCATAGTTGTTGCCGTTGTAAACGAAATTGCCTTTGAGCTTAACTAAAATAATAACCACAAGACATAAAATGAGGCTGTAGAACCCGCCCAAATCACACCCTATTAACAGTCGCACTAGATTCATATTTGAAAGCTTTCGCAATTTGCGAATCAGCTGATTTTAATTACGTTAACATTTTCCTCAACATTTTTTGCTTTTATATTCCTCGTTTTACTGAATATCCAATTACACGAACCACTTTACTCTCTACTAGACCTTTGTAAGATAATTTCCCATTAACTGATTGAATTTTTTTTCGAAACGTACCTATGGAAATTGTACTAAAATTAATGGCTTTGTGAAAATCAGGAGGTAGAAATAATTTTATACCAGCCTTATCCGAAACTTCAGTATAAAGTTATGTTGTATAGATGCTGGTTGACATTTAAGAGTATTTCATTTTTTTTTTTGTATAAACTTGCTAGTACCTACATAAGTGATTGCCGAAGAAAGAAAATCGAATATACTCTTGTGATTCTATCAACTGGTTTGAAGTAACTGATTATTTTCATTTGCCTTTTAGAAGGTATCACTCCAAACCCATTAGATATAACAAAACTAAACAATGCGTCTTATTATTTCCATGTATACTTTTCACATGAAATTATTATCAAAAAATTTCATTTTTGAAATCTGTCCTGTGTATACCTATTTATAGTGTATACTTCAGAATAAATGATTTCAGCCTAGATTTCAGACCCACAATACAAGTTCTATATTTATTTAGTTAGAGTTTGGCACAAAACACAATAAAATGTTATACACAACTAAAGGTTATACCTACATAATGAAAAGATATACATTCTTGTTTCAAACAAATTTCTAATCAATTTATGTAGGCTATTGTTCCCGCGGTTGCCATCTGAAAATCTTCAGGTGACCCCTTGTAGGCGGTGCTTGGACGTTCTTCTGTGATGTGCATCACTATTTGGTTTTTACCATATTCGCAGAGAGGGTCAGGTGTTTTGCCCCATTTATGTCAGAATAAGTCGCTTCTACCGTGTTCATTTCGGATTCTTTTTTAAGTGGAGTAGGTCTTTTGTAGTTAGTCGTACCCTGAGGTTTTTGGGTAATACATGGTATTCATCTGTTCTGATGTTTCTTGCTGTCAGGTGGTTAGGCAAAATCCTTCATCTATGGCAGATACTGGTCTTTTGGTGGGTGGTTTGCTAGAACGGAGGCAGTTGTGATTGTCGTATTCAATGTCTTCGTGTATTGGCAGATTTGGGTTAGTCATATTGCAGATATGCCAGACACAAAGTCTAAGATGTAGGGCTACGCCGACGACTGGGCCCTAACGTCAGATATGAACCTGTCAGCCGATCAGGAAAAATTGGGAAAATACTTCAGCTAAACGCCAATACTGAGCTAGCATGCTTCCACTTAGATAATAAGTCAATTTGAAAACACATCGCTGACCCATAACGGAATTCCAAAATACCTCGGCGTTATACTCGATAGAACAGCCGTTCAAAAAGCATTTATCCATGTTTTATAAGATATCCACCAACGAATATGGCTTCTGCATTGTACGCTATGCTTTGAAGGATATGTCAGTTATATTGGAGTACACCTCTCAGTGCTTTAGAATTTGATAACATATCGTTGACAGATAAATTTATATAGAATTATGCTTGGCTTGAAGCATATGACTCAATTTGTTATTAGCGATATATGCATTATAATTGTTACTGTGTTTGCATTGAAAAAAACGTCTGTCAGGTAGGTAGATCTTGTTTGAAAAATTATAACATGAAAAGTGTCATATGGAAAATATTATTATATATGATAATGTAGTTCGCAAAAAATATGACTAACTCTTGGATATTGGCTTAGATACTCAGATACTATTAAGATTATCTGCATATGAACTTATAAACTGAAAATTTCAAATAAAACTCAGTTTGAATTGCTAACAAAGAATTATGTGTCACCTTTGTTTCATGAATAATGAAGATAAAAGAAAAACTGTAATCTTAGATATATTTAATCTCTGAACAATTGGCGAACTAATCGAACAAATACTGATTCATATTTCGTGAAATCGTGTCGTATTGTTAATTTGAAGTAAACAGTAGGCTTATAATACTTCAGAACATTCGGCTGATTAAATCTCAAACTAACTACAGTATGCCGTAGAACAATTAATACAAAACTCAGTCGAATTGCGAATTGTAGTTGGTACATTAATCGGGAAATTGGCTTCGAACGGTGATTGCTCGAAATTAGCGAACAATAATTGCAACCTCGATCGTGAAATGCGAAACCGGTCGATAAAATGCGACCGCATAACAATATTTTCCTGAGCACGCAAATCTTGTCGTAGAGCTCAAAATCGTAAATTGTTCATAATGATGAATGCATCAAATTATACCACATTGTAATATTGATGGCGTTGCCAACTCTTATTATCACTGACACCTTATTTATAAAGTATTTTCAAAGTATATTTATTTTTCAAAATAAATACAGTGCAAGAGTGGAAAAATTCTCACGAAGATTATTTACGATTTTTAATAACAATTTTATACACTGAGTTATCACAAATCATAAAACAAATAGCTCACAATAATGGACATCCTCCAAAAATAATAGATAAAATTTTTAAAAAAAGATTGTATAAGGCAGCCCAGCACTCAAAATTTCAACCTCTTTGTCAAATCGAAATTTAAAAATAGCATTAAAAACTCAGAATACCATTGGAAATCATATGAAAAAATCAAAAAGATAAAACTACACCATAAAATAAATAACTTGTGGTTCATGTCCTAAAGTATATGTTGACCAAACTGGCAGGAATTTGGACTTCGAATATTAGAACATAAAAGAAGTTACGACAAAGAAAAAGTGGATTCTGCTTATGCATCACATTTCTTGGAACATAATCATATATTTATATATAAGGTAAAAGCACCAGTTGTCGACACGTTAAGAAAAAAAAATCAGTTATTCTGGCATAGATTCCAGTGAATTGAAGTTCATATTAAAACTACTATGCCTACCTGATGTTCATAGTTTAGGCTTCACGTCGAATCAGAAATTGGGATGATTTTTAACCAAATAAGAAAAAAATAGATTTTTTTGTAAATATCTGTAAATGTCCCTAAGCTCGACACGCTAAATTAAGGATGTTCCAGTTCTTGACACTATAAATGTTCCAGTAGTCGACACATATAAATAACATCAGTTTTGGTCATGGGAAATTACATAACAAGAAAAATGTATGTTGTGAAAGCAGGAAACAATAATAAAATATTCAACACATTTGTGAATTAAATATCTAATAGGTAAAATGAAATAGAAAGATTATAAGAACATAAATGTAACAAAAATCTTCTTTAGTCACTTTTATAGTTCATTAATTGCTAAGGTATTGAGAAATCGGTAGCTGGCCCTTTCCCCAAGTGTAGTCAGTTCTGAAGTCTCGACTTTACTGGTTATTTGATCGAATGAAATATATTATATCATTTCCTACAGCTACAAATGCCTTTCTTCGACTGTCAAAGTTTTTCAACCCATAACTAATATGTTTCCACGTGAAATAATTTCTTGAATAATACATAAGTATATGAATACAGACGCATTTCTTTTGACACTCTTGAACTCTGATAATATAAAACTTCTTTGCTTCATCAAGTCTTCAAAGCTAGTATTTTCACCAACTTCTTTAGTTTCAGAATGCACCTCTTTCCAGTCAGAATCTTCTGATTCTCGGTATGAAATCCTGTCTGAATCCTAAGAAGACGACTCGGGTGGCAATGGTTGTTTTGTCTTTATCAACTTAAGTTTCTTCTGTTCGTGTGCTAACTCTTTCTTTGTATCTCTTACTTTTTTCCTTTCTTCTTTACGCCTTTCTTCTTCTTGTTCCTTACATTCTTTTCTTTTATAGTACTCTATCAAAGCAAGTAGGATTTTTCTCTTTCGTTTTTTGGCTGTGAAGAATGTTCTGGCCACAGCAAAGCTAGCTTGAAAGGCGATAACAAAAAAGGCAAAAGTTATTTGTATTGATCCGTATTGAATCAATAAATCATTGCAGTTACATTGGGCCCTTTTCACATAAATATTTTCTTTTCCTCCACAACCGTGTCGACTATAGGACACCAAAGATCACACTCCGTTCCAATAGTCGACATGGGGTGACGAATATTGGATCTAGTTATCGTACAGTAAAGTTACATATACATATCTGTATCAAATTAGCTGAACGTTCAAACCACACTGAGTTATTATCTTATAAAGATGTTCCTTTTCTCGACACCCCTGTCTACTATAGGAACATAGCACTTTTCGGATACCAGTACTCGACACATGCCGAAAAAAATGTCAAAAATTTAAAAAACCGCAATATACTTACCTGGGCTGCAGCTTCGAAGGTTTCTCAGTTCATAGAACACAACAAAAACATTTTTAGTAAAAAAATACCATTAAACAACACCACAACAAAATTAGCTTTTCTTAACCTACACCTTAACAAACACTGGTTATTGGCGGGAAAAGTCGAGGTTGCTGGAAAAACTTCAACCGTTTTCTAGTATGTTAGTGAGTTTCCATGGCATGACTATGGCAATGTGCACTAAAAAGTCTGAGCTATCATTGGTTATTTCGGGAAGCCGATGTTTGCTATGGTTACGTTATTTTTTCCAATAATTACAATGGGTGTCGACTACAGGTACAGTGTCGACAACTGGTGCGTTTACCTTATATAATTTAGTTGAGAGTCAGTATCTTTCAGATACGACCCTCTAAAATGGCTTTGGCTAAAGTACACCATTGGCCAACATATCAAATTGAATATCCTCAAGGATATTGAACAATATTATTCATAATTTACAATATATACTACTTCTCAAAACATTAACATAAGGATACACAAAATGGTAAGATACATTAAAACTTATAATAGTGAATTTAAAATATTACATATAGAAAGTAAAGGCTATAAAATCAATTTATTAGAAACTCTCGAAATCAATAGTAAGAAACAATAAATAATTTGTTAAATATCTATTTAGATATGAATAATTCACTGTTGTTAAATCTGTTCTGAATGTAATATTGATTATTTGTACCTGTTGTGTTTTTCCCATGTCTTTATCAGTTAATACTATATACCTGCTAAGGGATTACGGTTAGGTTTTTTCCCATTCTTATTGTATATTCCCCTCCTTCATCTTTCAATATTCTTATTGTAATATTTAGTATGTACTATACATCTGAATAAGCCACTATATTTGGCGAAACAATTGTCAGGTTAACGAAATATAGTTTTATTTACAATATTATAATGGTTCTTCATCAAGTATCGGCCCAATCAATTAGTTCATTTTCATTAACTCTACTCATTAGAAAATTATACCAGATTGTAATATTGATGGGGTTGTCAACTCCTATTACCACTGACACCTTATTTATCAGGTATTTTCACAGTACATATATTTATAAAATGAATACAATGCCAGAGTGGAAAAATTCTCACGAAGATTATTCACAATTTTCATTAACTCTTGAGTATTAGAAAAAAATTTCAGACGAATATATCTGAGAACAGTTTATTACGATTTTATGTTATTGTGGTATACGACAACGAATATTTATGGGCATTCACATTATTCTTTGATATCTACAAAAATTTTAACACTGATGCACAAATTATCGTGATTCGGTGACGATGATGAATACAGCAAACATTGACACCGCAGGAAATGGGTCGAGCTATAATTTAACTGTAAATATTTATTCTAGAGGGTACTAATAGAGTCTAACGATTTCGAACACGGTATTAGACGTCGCTCGATCATAAAGGATGATTGGAAAGTTTGAGAATTCTTTTATAGTTTTGAAATCATTCTTTTTCTCTATTTTCAGTTTAGATACTTAAAATACTTGTTGACTGTGACATTTACATACTTGAAGATTATGAGTTTCGAAACGAAAAGGTTCTCTATTGTTTAGTTTCTTGATAAAGTTTACGTAACCTTGAAATACCGCTCTACCCTATTTGGGTGAATGTTATAATCGATAGATATACGAATGCGGACCTTTCAAAATATGTTACCTGACAAAAAAAATAATTGGAAGAAACAAGTTTTCAGCTCAAATGAAAATAGTATATATATAGTATAATAAAAATTTTCACCGCGGTTTTCTTATTTGATTACTAAGCATCATCAAATGCTTAGTTTTTTTTAGTTTGAACTTCCATTGAAAAAATAAGGGATTAATAATAAATAATTCAAAAAGTAAGCTCTTTTCATTCAACATATCTTCTTTCGAAGTGAACATCCGATAAGGGTGATTTTGAAAGATTTGTTGAGCTATTTTCAAAATAGTAGTAGTTCTACATTTTCATCACTAGGAAACTATAAAAGCCTAAATGGTTTACACTTGAAATTCAATTCAAATTCATAAACAGAATAAATAGGTATAATTGTTGTACTCGAGATTTGCAATTTTTTTTTGTATTGAATAATATGAGGTTCAGCCATGAAGTTGTTTTAACTGGAACAAGTAGTCTTGAATTTATTAAAATTACATATACCCGTATTCAAGTTATACCTGGAATACTAAACTCACTAAAATGCAACATATTCAAATTAAATGGTCAATACAATCGTTAGAATTGTGGTTGATTCGATATAGCCGTTTTGTTCTAGTGCTATATTTCTATAGTTGGAAAGTTTCTAGTAGCAGCGATTTCCATATAAACGATTGAGCTAGTTAGTGGGATTTTACCACATCTTGACATATTTATAGAGTTACTTGCTATTACACCTCTCATTCGTCGACACTCTCTCCGAAACTCAGAGGAAAATGATTTGATCTCTATCATTCAACCAATGGGAAAGTAGTAAGCATATTCATATTATTCACGTTCATGTGCTCATTAACGAGAAAAAAAAGGATTTTCAGAACGAAATATTCAGTTCAGTTTATCGAAATGCTTATATGTATATATATATATATATATATATATATATATATATATATATATATATATATATATATATATATATATATATATATATATATATATATATATATATATAATAATAATAACAATAACACGCCAGTTTGATACTGAAGGTAGATCCGCTTCAGGTCAATCAGATAACATCAACATGACCTAAGTAAAAGTATTCTGGTTTTCGAGTCACTTCATTTTAAATATCTATTTTTTGACCCTTTTGCCCATATTTTAGCTATTAATAACTTCTAACTTTTCCTGGGCCATCATTAATAGATGGTTGACACAAAACTTTTTGGAGGTAGGCATCCAAATAGTGAACAGGAAAAATATATAATAAGTAGAGATTTGAGAAAAAACATGAACGTGGCAATATATCGAAAACCAGGAAACTTTTACTAAAGTCATATTGATGTTAACTGATTAACCTGAAGCCAATCTACCTCAAATGCCACTCTGGCGTGTAATTATTGGGTGACCCTGTATATATATATATATATATATATGTATATATAAATATATATACCTATATATATATATATATTTATATATATATATATATATATATATATATATATATATATATATATATATATATATATATATATATATATATATATATATATATATATATATATATATTTATATATATATATATATATATATATATATATATATAGTGATCTTATTAACCCGGCTCTGATGTTGAATGTAAGTAATACATCTTCTTCAATTTAACAAGCAAATAGAACTTAATTTAAAATATTCACAAATAATTCATTTATGACAAACGATGATGGCGAAATTTCTAGACTTGAAATGAATTTTTATGTAAATGTATATGTTTCTTCGTGCTAGGAAAGTTTCGGTCTAGAAACATCTGAAATTGCCATGAAATAACGTAACAATAATAAATAACAAAAATATTATTATCGTGCATACAAATGAATCATTTTATGTTTCTCAAACTGGTTAAACAATTCATTTCGCGTTTTATTGCTGTTGTCAGTTTTTATATTTCAGTTTTCTCTGCATATTACAATATTTACATTATTATTCTGTGCTCCAGTTAGAAGACTGTTTGAGCATAGTCAGCGTTTTAATTAGGTCAATTTCGATAGTGTTGATACTTGCGCGTTTTTGATATGGTTCCTTCTATTCATGTAAAAAATTTCTAGTGGATCAATAATTTCTATATAACTTGTTTATAACTTTCATCAACGGTTAACAATTAGGAGAAATAAGCGAACAGACACCGAGTGTTTCGTATTTGGAGTAGTAGTTGTAAAAGCGGACATTCTTCCAAAATTCGTTCTGAAAGCCAGTCATATCAAACCGAATAATAAATCCTCATCAATCAAATATATTCTACCTAGCTACTGCATGCTGCGTAGTAATTTGTCGATGATTTAAGGAATAAGGCCAATAATTTCTTTCTCATGAGGAGTGACTCAGATTTGGTGAATAAATTTGGAATTTGGGTATCACTATTTCTGAGAATTTTTTTCCACACACGCCTCTCATGGAAGAGAGATAGAGTGGCTATATGTGAAGGAGGCTTGTTGGGTTCGAATCCTAGGGTACTTATGGAAGTTTGTGTATATCTAATCAATTTCGGTGGTTCAAATAATTCATTAGTTGGGTAATGTATATTGTTTACTAACAGAATGGCCACTCGGAACCAGCGTTATACTGTATGTCCTTACTGAGTTGAAAAAAAATGTCTATATTTCCGAATAACACGCTGAATCACCTAGAGTTCCTTCAGTGTTGGATATGTTTCTAATATTTTGGAGTCGTAGGGTGAACCAGAAAGGTTTTTGTAGAATTACTGTAATAGTTTCTAGAAACTTTCGATAACTTATGGTTGTAGTAAATTTTGCGATATTTCCTAGTTTTGCTAAGAAATATTGTGTGTTAAATGATCAGAGTGACTAAGAATACCGGCACATCATATTCGAAGAGAGGGCTCGACCGTACTTCCCGAATTCCTTTTCTTCCAAATATTTAGACTTTAAGTTCAAAAGTCTATCCACATGTACATAAGTCGCTTATTGCCTTCATAGTGTCAACATGTACACGCAGCTCCCGTCCCTTATACTCTCATCCCAAGTTTGTTAAATATGTTTGAGACCAAAACCATTTATAAAATTTGTTAAATTCCATTTCTCATAGGAATATTCACCAAATTTTTGTTAAACTTTCATTATACATATGTGTATTCCGCTGGGTAGAGCAAACAGTCAAGGTGGTTGCCTCCCGAAGTTTTTATTAATTATATAATTTGACCCTCTTTGATAATTTTATGCTGGTTCAAAGAGTTTTATACACCCCTTAGGTACCTACTTAGTTGATAAAATACTAATGGCCATAATTGAGGTTGATTTGATTGAATTAAAAATTTTGATATATAATAAAATTATTGTAATTGTTGGAGGACTCTATGCTTGATTATGTCGAAGAATCTGGTTTGCATATTCTAATATTAAAAATAGCCAATTACTTCTGAAAATTCATAGACATACTCCTATCTGACCGAACCCTCTTAGATTAGAACTAGGAGGTAATTCTTTAATTTCTCAATTAAGTAAACCGCATTAGCATATCTCGTTTTCTTCAATTAATTCGCTGGCCGGGGGGCGGCATTAATTAATACAAATACAGCAGATACTGGTAGGGTGTAGAGAAACTCAGAAGGGGACATGCCCAAATTAAGATTTTCTGTTATTCATACTGAAGCTTCGCTTCATCATTTTCAGAATGACAAGTTAATTGTCTTCAAACGAAAAGTTACTTGATAAACTTTGCCAGGTAAGAAATTAATTAATTCTCAGTTGGATATGCATAGGCGTTATAACATGTTTTAGTATGTTCAGTTATCAGTGAAATATGACTGACTTTAAATAAACATTATGGAAAATTCGACAGCGTATGAAAGCATTTCTGTTTAAATTTCAATCTGCAGGAATATATTTTGATATTGCCAAGTGATTGTTATTTATATTGAAGCGAAGTTTCAAATCGAATAATTGATATTTGGTTGAGTTCCAAAGTCGAAGATAATTATCGGCATATAAAAAACTATTCGCTAAGTGACGATATATTTAACAACATTCAATTGAGTATTAAAGTTTGTTTACGTATCTCTTCTTTCTGATTAATGCATAATTGAGTCTGAGACAGATATTGGTTTTGGATGTCGCAATTAAGATTAAGAAGGAAGCTCTCGAGAGCTCTGATTGATGAAAGATTGTAACTATCATATAAATAATATATTATTTATATTATCTCACTCTTGATTTTGGCTTCAAACTTTTTTATTGTGGTAAAATCTTTTGAACACGCTTGTAATTTTATGAAATTAGAAATTTTCGTTGATGTATAAAGTAGATATCACTTGTGTTATGAAACACTAATACTGAGTGTGTATAATTGGTAATCTGATATTTTATCTCTATTACAATAATTTATTGTTGTTTGGTGGTTTGTTCACAAATTGAATATTGGTTAATTCATATTTGAATTCTTTAATTTATTTCAGTCAATATTTCATTCATTTCAGGACAAAATTTCGTAAAAATTAATAAACATGAATATAAATAAAAGATGTAGGTACCGAAACGTTATAGGTACCTCTTAAATTAAAATACTTCAAATTGAAAATATATTTTATTCATTAAGAAATCTATCTGTTACCTTACTCTGAAGGTAAATAAGTATGGTTTTTTCGTTGGGGTTAGAATGGTTCTCAGAGTATGTGGTTTGCTTTCTGTTTCAGTAATCAAATATTCTATGTTAGGTTTCGAATATATGGTAGGGAAATGTAAATATATGAGTTGCTTTACATAAGCTGATATAAAAACACATTTAGGCACCACCGAGAGCACCACCAAGTTTTACTGTATAAATCTCGGTATAAATGACTAAGCCCATAGCAACTGTGAGAGTGCACTGGCGATACTGTTTGAAGGCCTTTATTTATAAGAGTATATTCATGAATTGCGCCACTGGTGTCGCAATAACTTTTATGGTTCATCAATTCGATAAATTTTTTGATTCGTTTGATTTTAGTTTCTTGAATATTTTTACTGAACAGTCTGAAGAATGCCAATTTCCAATTATAAAGATCGTCAGGCAAATAATAGAATGTGCATTATTCTCATTGATGGACATAAATGGTTCATAATTTTTAGTAATACTTATTTCTATATAACAGAAAAAAAAATTTATTCCTGGTGAAAATATGTAATATAATGAGATACGGTTTTTTCATTTAAACTGTAAACAAACAGGAATGCCAACATGTGCGTGACGGTTTTTCAGCTCCAAACTACCTCTAACAAAACCGAAGATGCTCAATTTTCAATATGTATATTATTAGTTTCCTCATCTTTTGCTGCCGGTTTGAAAATATTTTGCCTGTGCTTCTCCTCGCCAAAATTTCTCTGAATCTCGCAACTGTGCAATAGTCTATTATTTTCGACGAAAATACGATTAAAAACAGCTCAGAACAGAAAACAAATTTTCAATGAGAAAATTTCTTTCGATTGGAATGTTCCTTTGATCACTATTTGCATAGCAGAAATTTCCCCTATCAGCGTCTTCTTTATGCATTTATTTAGTTGTTTCTTTGTATCCACAGTTTTTCGTTTTCATGACAAATTTGTGCTTTGGACGACCTTCTTGGAGAAAATATTGAATACAATTAAATAAAGTCTCTTCAATTAACCAAAATCGCATGCCAGCATTCCATATTTATTTGGCCTGTGATTGAAATGATACCTAGTAATAAGATTTTGTGATATTTTCCTCGAATTTGATCGAGAAATGATAATATTGCCCTTCTTTCAGACTCATAACCGTTGATATATTTTATGTGATATTACATAAAATATTAATGAGGTGGTATCATATTGCTTTATTGTATGAAACGGAAGGAAATGTCGTTTATGTTTCATACGTTTTATTAGGTATTATAATAGAAATCCGGGAATCGACACATTGTGTGTATGCTATCCCCTATCTCGTACACCAGACATCGATCACTCCCAGCGATGCTCTTTCAATCTTCCCTAAACTGCCGCCTTCTCCTTTCAGGATTCTGAAACTTTCAGTTAGTTGTCAGGCAAGCTCTGCTTTGCCTGACTCAGTCCGTATCTTATCACGGCCGTTGCCCAGTAATCCACCACGGTTTTCGAATATGATTAATATAGATTGCCGCACGCCCCCTTCTCTTGCAGATCTTATCACTTGTGTAAGGGCCGTA
Source organism: Cynegetis impunctata (assembly GCA_030704885.1). Classification (NCBI taxonomy): domain Eukaryota; kingdom Metazoa; phylum Arthropoda; class Insecta; order Coleoptera; family Coccinellidae; genus Cynegetis; species Cynegetis impunctata. The sequence continues at coordinate 197,854 of JARQZK010002254.1, read as the reverse complement.
ACGCAATATCCTGCAATTCAGTCTGTTGTTGACTTGTCATGAGGATTGATGACTGTAATGTAGGATAATTCTATAGAATTTTCGCATCATATAGTTGCATTATCAGCATCGTTTTAAGTGCCAGTCTGTGTATGCAGAATTTCAGTGATATATGTTTGGGTATACGCAAATAAATCACTCCTATCCGGCTTTTTTAGCAACAAATATGCAGTTCTGAATTTATTAGTATATTTTGTCGTTATTTCATCTTGGGTTGTGTTCTCACTTCAAAACTATAAATCTGAACAACAGAAAACATTACCTACCTATCAAGGGCGATGTGAGGGCGATGAAACACAATTTTCAAACTTCACATAAATGAAGTATAAGATGGAAAACATCTATTAAAATATATACCTATATCGCATATTTATTGAAGTAATTACAACAATGCATGTTGACAATAGTTTCTCATGTGTAACATATAATTTGACCATCAATTATAACATTCCTATCAATAGCATTCATTAAAAAAAAACATATATTCCATAGAAGTTATTAACATAATTAAAAACCTGAATTTTAAGGATATTTAATATCTATGTCCCTTCAGTATGACATGTTAAATTAATTGATCGATTATTATTATAACAAATTCAATTTAACTTCATATAGTTGACTGTTTTTCATTGATTAGATTTTGAAATATGTTTTCCATTGTCATGATTTGAATCTTAGGACTTATTTGAAGTACAAAAATAGCTTCCAAAAATTATGTTTTCAAAATGTTGAACAAAAAATTATTTTCTATGGCCATGGCAGCATTGATAGTTACTAGTTAATCAAATTTTATGATTGATATAGCTATGAATTAAAAGGTGGTCAAGTAGAATAAAGGAGTAAAAGATCAGTGCTTGAGCCTTACCTAATTACTACTGGCACAAATCCATCAGATGTGATAATCACGTAACTCAATTCTGGCGAAGTGATTGAGTTCTTATTTAAATTTAAACATTTCAAGATTCGTACTTGTTACACATTTTTCTAAATACAAGAAAAACCAAATAAGGACGCAGTTGACTCCTAAAATTTGTAATCAGGAAGAAAGTGAAGAATAGAAATGACTCTTACTGCGATTTTTTTCTATGTGTACTTAGTTCCCATGTTTTTTCTGTCGATTGATATTTCTACTCAATTTATAAATCATCAAAATATATGACAATTAAATTTTATTTGTCGATGATCATTAGGACTATATTATCCAAATTATTTTATATTTAATACATTTTATTTGTTTCAGATCTCGAATATTTCCGCCAATAAATACCCGATATCTTCCTTCTTTGTGGTAAGTATAAAATAATTGAGATATATACGTAGCATCTTAGCTGCGTACAGACCAAGTTTGCGAAAAGTTCTCGAAACGCTGAAGAAGTCAGTTTGCACTGGAGATCGCGAGGAGTTCAAGTAGGTTGGCGAGTTTAGACAAAATTCGCTACTTGAGCTGTAATTGCAAGAAAACTGTTATCGAACACGTTTTAAAAATGTGTTTTAATGTGAACGTTGGATATTGTTTCTATATTTTAAACCAATAAAATGCACGAACGAAGTTCTCGCTACGGCCGTCAAACTACTAAAGAACTGGAGTTTCAATTTATAGAACAGTAGTTTGGACGTTGAGTTTGTGAACTGTTCGCGTAAGCTAGCAAACAGCTGATGGCGAACTGTTCGTGAAAATCTGAGTTTGGTCTGTACGCCGCTTTATGATTCCTTAATAGAGCTAGTTTCTGTACCGAAATCATAGTTTAATATGAAATCAGCTATTAGATCTTCGAAAATCTAAGTCTGTTTCTTCTGAAAAACATTTTTGGAATACACACTGGTAGATTCCATAATAAATGTTAATACAACTTGTACGCCGATAATGAATATATAACTTGCTATATAGTAGCTTCAATACCATCATAATTTCAAAACTACCGAGTCTTCTACTTTGAAAAACAATTTATGGGACAAATAACTCTAGATTATATACTAAACTTCCTTTGGTTGTTTCTTTTTTTTGTAAGGAAGAATAGATACAAGATATGCTACTTAATATAGTTATTCCATTGTACAGGCTGTCCCATTCTCGATGTCCTTACGGGATAACTCGCTTATTTTTAAAGATACAGATTTGCTGTTTTCGTGAACGTTGGCTACTTTTTTGTGAATCTTACGATACCGCAACCAAAATTTTTATAGCTTGCTTCGTGTTTGAGATACAGGGCGAAGTTAAAGTACAGGGCGAAGTAAAAAAAAATAAGACCAAAATTGCATTTTGGTCCCTCTCCTGTATCACAGCTTTCTTTTAACTTATAGGAAAAGTAAAAACTGTCTTCTATACACTTTTTTACGTAGAATCCAGTGGCGTAGTCAGATTTTTGTAATAAGCTGTCATTGTTTAGATATAACTCAATGTTATAATTTTTTGAATGGAACACTCTGTATATTTTTCCATATTCAAAACACGAATGCTTTGCGCTTTTCAAAACTATATAATACTTATATAATATTTTAAGTATTTAGATAATTTCCTTTTTTTATGGCAAATCGAGACAAATATCATTTTAATAGATCGTTCGGAGCAATAAACAAAAATATCACTTCCATTTGTATAGCGTAAAACGAAAAGTTTTCATAAAAAAATATTGTTTAATATACGTTATTAAACAATTTGACGAAACAATAAATTTAAACTCTAATGAAACACTTATATATTTATCGTCTATATACGCTCTGGACCTAATTAGTAGGTGGCTATGAGAAAAAAGCAAGTGCAGAATATTTATAGTTCCTGTCAAAGTGTACAAAAATCGAGAATGCTCTGATGAATTCCAAGGGAGAAGCTTTAGAATACTTAGGTATGAGACCTTTGTTCTAACTGTGGCCGATTGGCGCTATCCTCTGAAGATGTCGTCTGTGTCTTCAACAGTATGGGCAGTAATTTGAACAATATTTACAAAACATTTTCAACAAAAAAATAATAGAGCTTTGTTTTGTAGCAGTGTTTCATATAAGTTTCTATTTTTTTATAATAATTATTAAATGCATCTCTGTTTAGTAACTTATATTAAATAATATTTTTATAATGAATACTTTCATTCTACCCTATATTAATGGAAGTGATATTTTTCTTTATTGCGCCGAACGATTTATTAAAGTGATATTTATCTTGACTTGCCATAAAAAAATTATCTAAATACAGGGCTAATACTTAGAATATTATATAAGTTTTAAAAATTTGTGAAAATCGCATATATACAGAGTGTTCCATTTGAAAAATTATACCATTGGGTTATATCTAAACAATGTCATCTCATTCCAAAAATCTGACTACGCCACTGGATTCTACGTAAAAAAGTGTATAAAAGACAGTTTCTACTTTTCCTATAAGTTAAAAGACAGCTGTGATACAGGAGGGAGGCCAAAATGCAATATTTTCAATTTCGCCTTATATCTCAAAAATGAAGCAAGCTATGAAAATTTTGTTTGCGGTATCGTAAAATTCACAAAAAAATAGCCAACGTTCGCGAAAACCGCAAATCTTTATCTTTAAAAATAAGTGAGTTACTCCGTAAGGACATCGAAAATGGGACAGCCTGTACATCTAAAAATAGGCTTCTGATAAATATAATTCAAGAAGTGTCTAAAGTCTTTTCTTACGTGCCGTTATTTTTCAAAGAAATAATAATTAAATGTACGTATAAGATGTTTCGTAACACTTTTAACGTCTTGTATATTTAGTGTCGGTCACATCTTAACATCGTAGAATGGAATCGCAACTGCAAAACCTTGAAAAGCAACGTGATTGACGCTTAATGCATAATTCATTGACACTGGAACTTACTATTACGAAACACGCCATAATGAGTAGGTATCGAGTACGACTGAAAGGTATGCGTAATAATTCTTCCTGGATGTTTAATGTAGCTTTGTTCGATATTACACAAAACACAAATGTTCTAGGGCTATGATTTCGGCTGTGTTTGAAGTCTTCATTATAGTAATAATATTTCTTAATTGATAACTTTCGCTGAACATAAAACTATTACTTAATTGCTAATTTTTTCCCTGAGTGATAGACATTTCAAAAATGTTTCGATTATTAGATAATGTAGAATGTATATAATGATTTTTTTCAGGTACTGCCTTTTCATTAAATATTTGATAGAATGAAATACGGATATTGCTGAGAACAATCAATCAAACTTAGATATATAAGTGTTGACTAATGAATACAATGGGATATGAATGAGTACTTGCAGTTATCAAAAAGTCTACAGCAGTAGAACGATTTTTCTTGCGCTGTTGACGGTACTTTGACTTATTCGTATAACCTCACTTATATCATGAGGTAACATGCATAAGCATAACACCCATACTTATAATGTTCAATTTCGGTTTATTGATTTGTCTCCGTGGTAATCCCATTCAACTTTAATTTTTAGTTTTCTGTCTAAAATGTTAATGAATATATTTGTAGAATTTTTTCCGAAATGCACTCCATAAGTAATTAATTATTAAAATAATTGACTCAAAGTCAACCGAATTACATATACCATCTGCATAATATTTATTTTTCTGAAACTTTTTTCTCATGAGTTGTGAACCGTTGGAAAAACGTGATAAATTGGAATTATGTTTTTTTCAAGTTTGTTGTTTGAAGAGAATGATGATGATTTATAGTAATTATCTGTTAAACTTGATCGCAATTAGTTCTGTGACGAGAAAATGCGGATACAAAACAGCATTCTGTTGAGAACGAAGAGACCTACTGGCAAATTCTTGAGAAAAGTATGAATGTATCTGCCGCAAGGCCAGCGTGGCTGTACCGCTAAGAAGGAACGACATGGCGGGCTCTTGAGTTATGGTAGTTTCTGCTTCAGGCAAAATACCGCAACTAAGCATTCATGTTGAACCCAAAAATATACAGTCATTCTGTTGGACAGAGATGCATTAAGAATTGAGTAATATGTGCACTGAATTAGAATTAACCTTTCTTCCATTTGGAAATTTTTGATAGATCCCTTACGAAAGATATGTCAGATGGGAATCATAAGAAGATATGCTTCAAATATTTTTCCATAAATTATTTTATAATCACAAGCATTATCAAATATTTCATGAGTTGTTGATGTTCCCTGAATAAGATCTCTGGAACTTTAATTATATTATATGTCATAAATACCTAGTTACTTTAAAATAATTCATTGATGTTATTGAATACATATGTGAAACTTTATGGGTGAAATTTTCCTTGTGATCTTCGATGTATTCAATATTATACAGAGTAGATGTCAGATTTTTTAACTCAAGGGACCTACAGTTTAACGCCTACTCCGAACTGCTAATGGACTGGAATCTATGTCATTACCCAATATATATTAAATTTTGAACCGCTAAATCTCTTTGGAAATATACAACACCCAAGAGCAAGGTGGGACTGGAAGCCAGGATCATCTTTATACAAATAAACTTCACTGCTACCAATGCCTCTTTAAGAATTAATAAATAACCTGTAAATGCTGAGCTGGACTAGGTACTGCAATTAATGCCCATATTGAAGAAAAAACTTGTTGTACAGATGCATATTTGGCAATACCACTACTCTCATATATCACTCGCACATTTCAAACAATCTAAAGCAAAAATCATGTAATGTTGCATGAGCTAGAAACTCTTATTGTAATGATACATCACGAACCTCATCTTTTCTGTAGTACTGATGTAGCCCCACGTGGCTTTCATCTGATTCTGATGGAGGCATGTAATAGTATTGCATAAATACTAATACTTCTGGAGCACCAAATCCAAAAGCTTAATGTTCAATGAGGAAGTTAGACTGGATTATATTCTTGAGATCAGCGGATACCAATTGTGCAACTACACGATCGGTATAATAAACGGATCACATTAATAAACAATCAATCAGAAGCTTGTGGATGAAATATTGTCTTATTTTTATAAGAAAAACTATTATTATGAAATTGTAGAGTGCACGTCATCTGTAACGTAATTTTGATGTAGCATCACGTGACTTTGGGTACGTACACAAAGAAAGCAGGTTGCCTGCTTACTGGCAGTCGGCGTCAAAAAGCGACAATAATAAGCAAGCTTTTAAATGCTCCCACTAAAATCACGTTTAACTATTGGCGCTTTCAGACGACGACTATCAGTAAGCAGTTAACCTGCTTTCTTTGTGTACGTAGCCTCCATTCTAATCTTAAAGAAGCAGTTAACAAAGTCCTCCAGATGTATCTTTATAGAATGACAGTAATTTCGAAATTGGACTATTGTACCTAAGGAAGTAGTACTATGGAAATTCCTATATACCGTATGGGGTTCAATATGTTCGGTAATATTACGGTGTGAGTCCCGAAAGTGTTGAGCCGCCTCTGGCGTTGAAATTATTCGCAGACCATCTGAATGTCCTGAGTTCTCTCGGTCAGGGAGTTGTGTAATACTGAACAAGCGCATTCGAGAATCGTTTATTCATTCGATTGTCAACCCGCAATTCGACGGCGATAAAATCGGAAATATTCAATCGAAAGAGAAAGGAAGAGGTCAGGTGTGGAATTTTGATCGTATCCAGCATTCTCTCGTTTTTTACGCAGGCATCCAGCTCGTAAAACGATTCTCAAGGAGCTCATTGAAGTCGATTTGTAGCCCGAAATTTTGTCGGTGACTTGAAAGAAAAGGAAAGTTATGTGCTATCGCTCCTATCATTCAAGTTTCGTCCCCAAACGGGTAGATATTATATTGAACTGGAAATTGGGGATTTATGTGTGATCTGTAGTGAATATCGAAGCCATCTTTGTAAAAAATGTTTCCTTTATTATTATTATAATTCATTATTGTAGCTTTGTGGACTACAAAACTTTTGTTACAGTTTGATTCAAGACTTATTTCATATGATTAATAAATAAAACCCAATTCTAAAATCCTAAACTGCTTGAATCAAAAGCATGTTAAATCCTTTCATTATCTCCTTTTTAATTCGGTTTTCTATTGAATCATATTTTTTTAGTAGTGATAGAACGATATCACTTTTTTTTGCCGATATACGATATATCGGCAGATACCGATATTTACGTGCCGATATACCGATATATCGTATCGGCAAACATAACGCATATTATATTTGGCATCTTCAACTCTATTAAGAGGTAAATCTCCTTTTGAGTGGTGGGAGGCAAAAAAAGGAAATTTCCCAGTTTGTACAACGCAGCTTCAGTCTACCTTTCAGCACCCGCTGCCAGTGTGTCAAGTGAACAACTTTTTAGTGATTTAGGTAATATTTACGAGCCTAAAAGAAATAGACTAAATGCAGATAGGGCTGAAATGTTGGTGTTTTTGCATCATAATATCAAAAAATTAAATTTTAAGTATTAAGTATATACTGTATTTAGTTCCTGCTACATTAGGTATATTTGTTGTTAGTAGTGTTAGGATTTGTTTTACTTTTTTAGTAGAAATGTTACTATCAGAATATTTTATTTTTTTAATTTTGTTTAATGAAGTACCTATGTCATTTATGCACTGAAAAAAGTTAAAAGCGCAAACATTTTTTTTGACGATATATCGGCAATTTTCTTGCCGATACGATACGATACCGATAATCAGCAACAATTGCCGATATACCGATATCCATATCGGTATCGTTCTATCAATATTTTTCAGTATATTGAAACTATAATTCAATTTGTTAGAATTACATTTCAATGCTCTTCGCGAAAAATACGACCTTAATGATGGAGCTCTACTGCTCAAGCGTTTTTTCTCCAATCAATATATTTTCATGGGGTTCGTACTAAATCGTGCGAAAGAATGCACATTGCTACACGGGAGAAATAGTGTGCTTTTTATAATATTTTTCCTTATACAATACCTACGTAGTATCTTGATTCGTGTATTTTACCAAATAAAATTAAAAAACGAATCGGTTTCCATTCCTTATAATCATTTACTTACTTAGTTACATTTATTCTGAAAAATTTTCGAGACGAAACAACGCTGTAGTCCCTTGATAAACTGTCAAGTGTAACCCGTATCACCCACATATTCTCATGATTTCAAAATATGTTATCACATTGTTTCATGCACAATCAATTGTATTATTCTATTGAAATCAATAAATTCATTGAATAGCATTGAATTTATCGTTCGCTTTCATTATGATATTTTTATATCTCGCGCGTATGTGTTATTGGACATCATAACATTCTTTTGATGTGTAATAATTAATCTATAGATATTAACTCAAATGAAGCGTCTACTGTGGCCTTGTTGTGGCGAACAAAACACTATAATAATTTTTTCAATCGATAGTTAATTATATCTCGTTACGTCATTTCATTTCGTTTTCAAAGGTTTCCGGACATCAATCTTTTATTCATTTTCTTTTGCGAACTAAATGGATACTGATTATTCAATTTGTTATTCAAGGCATTATTTAGTTTTTTAATATGTTGAAATAGTTACTTTTGAAATTCTATTTAATTTATTCCTTCATTGAAAGATGTAGGACATCTCGAAAATGTATATTGTTTGTATATTACACCTTATGATTCAAAAAAATTCAATAACATTCATACAAATCCTTCATTCTTATTATGACGCGTGGTTATTTGGACGAGAGTTGACACTTAATGCCTTAATAAGAGAAAATTGGTGCAGCAAAGGCATTTCGTTTATTGAGAGGTTGATTATTGGGAATTCAGAAAAACATAGTTTACAGTACTGTTTATTGTTTCATGTCTAGCTTTCGGGGATGTTCATCCACTTCATCAGGGCAAGGTCAAAAGAAAGAAAAACAAAACTGTCATCATCTCATCACAAGCTATATGCGGCACCTCAAAATACACAAATATCTCACTTAAATACAATGTGAGATAATAACGTAGTTGTTTTGCAATAAAATCTCAAATTGATGAAATAATGGAGTTCAACCCAGCAGAGAATGATGGCAATTTGAAACAACAGAACTGAAAAAACTAATAGCTAAAACCAAAATAAGGTTCTACAAAAATTCAAAACATGTAAGTTGACAGGTGGAATATGTAACTGTGACAGAAAGAGGGATGGACACTTCTCCATATCATAACCGAATAAAATTTCTATATATATATATTATATATATATATATATATATATATATATATATATATATATATATATATTATATATATATATATATATATATATATATATATATATATACATATATTCATTCCCGTATGCAACTATATTTTTCAAATAATGGACACTTCTCCATATCAAAACCGAATAAAATTTCTATATGGGTGGTTATCTGAAATTTGGTTAACTTCTGACGTAATTTTGAAAGTGGTGTTTTTTGTTAAAAATCAGAACAGTTTATATTCTATGCTGTGGGCATAACATCTACTTTGCTGCATCTAAAAGGGCCAGTCACTTCACTTGATATTTTTAGAGAAATTTATGATTTTTTAAAATCAGTGGTCTAGGGACCGACGAGACCTGATAGGGACTGACGCCAAACACGGTTATTAAGTTAAATCACATTTTTATTGCAGAATCAACTGAAACAACAAATTATCTCTCATGTACACATATTCTATGAACTATAATCACAGGATTTCATTTTTTAATTATGCACATGAAAATAATGTATCAATATTTCTTAAAAATCAAATTGTACTTCGAGTTTAATACTTACAAACTAATAGTCTTTGAGTAATTCACAATTATTTTAAATTGTCAGCCTTCTGAAGTTCTAAGTAACCAAATTGTAATTTGAACAATATTCAGACTTTCATTAATTATTATAAGATCACAAATATTTCAAACTTAAACTACCTAGTACCTCGTATTTATTTTTATCACTATTTGTTTCAATTCTCGTAAACATTAACGGGCTTTTTAAATCTCTAAAATTCTGTATTTTTCTTGACGATTAGATTAGGAAATGGCAGTTTTTCTATAACGTCTTCGCAAGGCACGTCGGAGATATCATTATCATTCATTTTAAATTCTGTGCCATCTTTATTGCAATGTTTAAGGAATGTTACTGTCAGCTTTCCATCTTCATCGTCATATTTTGAGAAAATTGCGGTGTATGCTCATTATTAACTTAACTAGAACATAATCTCCACTGCCATAGCTCATTTTAGTTTTTTCTTGCGCAATGTGGCTCATACTTGCTATCATCTTCAGAATCCGTGAAAATATTTGAAATGCCCTTCAAAAAAAAATTATTTTGGAAGATCACTCTCTTCTAATTCTAATCACGAGGTTTTAAGTTGTACAACTCTTTCTTGTACTTTGTGACGTATCGATCCTGTTTAGTGTTAATGTCCTTAATCAATTCCTTGCTATGCTTCCATTGTTTGACTGCAATGTCCATACTATTATCAAACTCCTTGTATGGTAAAATCTTCATCGAGCAGTCCTGGCAAGTTTTCGCTAAGCATTTTTCCGAGTAACGATCACAGCAAATTGTTTCCAGTGCAGTTCGATATGTTGCAAAGTCAAGAACATTTGCATGGAGTAAGGCCTTCCTCTTCAGTATACTACTTTGTTTCCGTTGAACTATACTACTCCTAGCTTCAACTTCTCTTTCATTATTTAATAAAGGAAACCTCAGGAATAATTTCATCTTCCGATGATGGCGGCGTATTTTGGTCCACGTATTTATCTGTATTGTCACGAATCTTTTGTTTTTTTCTATAATCAGATGAATAGGTTACCCAGTTTTTTCTTGCCTTTCTGTGATCACGCGGAGTCATGTCTTTTACACATTTCCGTTGTAATTTTTCCTTTTTCTTTGAATATTTTAGTCGTTCCTTTTCTTTGTACTCTTGCAGCCAAACAGGGTCATTTTTAATTTGTTCCAATCGCTGCTTTGCCTGTTCAGACTTTTTTTGCAATTTCCTCTTTAGACAATGTTTTTTTCTTTCTAGACACCATATTCTACAACAAATACATTGGTATTATGTTTTAAACCATGCATAACACAGTATGACCATCAGTCCCTAGATGTGGCGTCAGACCCTACGACTAGGGCCTGACGGTCTAGGGACTGACGAAACGAGACAAAATCAAATGAAACCTCGTTTTCAAAATCAACATCAAAACCAATAGGCGGTCAAAATAACAAGGCAGACCAAACTCATATTTACAATAAGCAGTGACGTCAATTAGTATTTAACTATCTTTAAAATGACTTACCTAGGGCCTGAGAGTTTGACTGGCACAGCACGTGTTTCCGCAGCAAAGTGGACGACCACACTAATAACTAAATGGCTACAGCGGCTTGGGCCGTGTTTGCAACTAACTGCACACCGATGCTATCGTATTGAGTGAGTTATAAAAAAGCCATATGCTTGGATGCCTCGTATTTCGTAAATGACTATGGCCTGATCTTTTTTATCGCTTACACTTTTTGACTTGAAATAATGTGATGAAAAATATTGTTACTATAAATTACATTGTAATAACAATGTTAGCTATGTAATAGTCAACTAATTTAAATAGAGTTTGATCAAATTATTCTCATAGAATTATAATTACAGTGAAGTGAATTCGGGGGTTCTTACATGGCTAGGGCCTGATATTCGGAGTAAGAAATGTCAATTTTTGGAAATGAAGAATATTATGATATATATCAAAATGAGTGACCGAACTAAATGGACTTTATAACATCGCTTAGTAGTTTCAATTATTGGATAAAATTTTTATAATATTGTGAAAATTAATGAAAACACCAAGTTAACCAAATTTCAGATAACCACCCATATATATATATATATATATATATATATATATATATATATATATATATATATATATATATATATATATATATATATATATATATATATATATATATATATATATATATATATATATATATATATATACATATATTCATTCCCGTATGCAACTATATTTTGCAAATAATTTTTTCTTTATGTGGATAAACTGTAAAAGAGTATTTAATATCAACTATAATCTCAGTACTTATTTCAATAAAGAAATTGTTATCGTACATAATGGTTAAATATCTCTACCTTCAATTCAAATTGAAATAATCAACAATCTTTCAACGTTATTTCGAGTTCAGATATAACGCCAAAACTTTAAATGCAATTGATCAACTACTCAATCGTATTACTTGAAGTTATACTCTTGCGGAGACGGCATCAGTCTTCAAGGCAAAAGCGATAATTATCTCGACTCTACATCTAGCAAAACTCGTTTCGTTGTTCCTGAAATGAATCTGCAATATCTCTCATATGTTCACAGTTCAAAACCTGCTACAATCATCTCTGGAAACATAGTCAGCTATTACGATTTTAGTTGCATTTATAACAAAGCTCATAACTTTGTAGCTCCGAGCCCATTTCCTCAATAACGATACGTGCACGTACGAGAACACCGTTAGATGAAATCTACAAGGCATTTCATTCCGTTTTGTACCACACTGAAAGAGCTCAAGAATTGCCTTTGTGATGTGTACTTTATGCAGAATGAGGGAAATCGAAATGAGCGCGAACAATACTTTTTACTCTGCTTCTCAAAGGGACGGCGACACCTTTCTTCCTGAGCCTGCCTACGACGTTTATTGGATGGATGGAATTGCGACGAGACAAATTCGTATAAATCGGAAATCAACTAGATTTTTCGTAATAGTCGCATTTACGACGTACGTTAACCATCATATCGCTATTTTGGTTCGGATCCCCTACGGATGCTGATGTTTTGCATTGACGTTGGTATAAATATAAGTTCCGCGTTTGCTATAAATCAATAAATAGTGTCACTTTCAAAGCACGTGGGAATAACATGGAATATGAAATACGCGAAGAATAAGAGATACTTTCCGCTCTTAAATCTGATCATAGAGTTAACTAGTTGTACCCGCGTGGCGCCTGCGTGGAATTCAATTCTTGTATCTATTTGCCAGCGAACACAATTCCGGATACATGCGGTGCATATCGAGCATACACTCTACTGCGTATAGCGGCTACCTATCTCTTAGACGTGCGCGCCTTTTCTTTCGGCACCAGCTGACACGGAAGCGTATTTTCTTTTGTTTTGGCAACACAGATATCTTCAAAACTATTCATCTGATTTTAATAATGTTTTCACCAATATTTAGAATTGACTTTGAGGATTGACATAGGATATTATATTATATCGTTAAAATCAGAACCAATTTGGCAACTGACGTTGACGAAAAGTCAACTATTTTTGACAAGCTATTGAATTTTTTACGAACGCTACCTTAACAGTAAAAGATACATGGATGTTTTATAGAGAAATATTGCAGAACTCAAAAAGTTCTGAATAAATGTCGGCAGTGACATGTATCTATATGTTAAGGTACACAAATTTAATTCCACACGAGGGACGCTGCGGTATAGGTAGTATTTTATCAATTTGGGAATTAACTGGGGTATTAAGCTCAACATTATAGATATATGTCATCCGGAACTTTTTTATGGGCATTCTTGAGTTCTGCAATTTTTCAAACTAGAGCATCCGCTCGACCGTTTCTTCCTCAACTCAAGTTGCAAATTTGATCGCCTCGATAAGAGCTTTCATTTTAACGTGTGATATAGCCTGTGTCCACCCTGAAAGTTAATTCCAAATAAGTATAGGTGACAACATTTTCGAAACCGGATGAGAGGTTTCGAAGTTTACTTCCTACATCCAAACATTTCCTTTTTATAATGTCATAGAAAACTATCTTACATTTATCGTCTTTAAATTCTCCACAGCGATTTTGTATCTTAAATTTTATATTCTGGGTGATACTTGCTCAACTGGAATAAATTTTTGGGGTGTATTCTGCCAATTTTAAGTATTGGATTTTTGATCGATATTTACCGTACTACTTAGTAATGAAATGAAATATTTTTTTAGTCCAGTTTTTCAATTTTAAATATACTTAAATATAAATGAAAAATAATTGGGCTATCAAGATTTGATATGAATATCAAATAACAGAGAATTTTCGAAATATAATTTTTATTTTTGCTCGTTGAAATAGTTTTTCATCAAATCCCCATAGTATCTTTAAAATATATATATACTTACATAGTATCTTTCAAATCTTTATAGCATTATTTGTTGTTATCCATTGATATCCTATTTATACCTATGAAATTGCAGCTTCTGCCATAAAGTACCGATTACAAGTTGTAAAGTGAGATGCTTTTCACACTTTTATTATGTTCCTCCAGATTATAGCATTTTGTAAAGTGTTCTATAATATATAATGCAATTTCACAAGTTTACCCACGTATAACGGAGAAAAAGACATAAGTTAACAGTTTTACTTCCTCTGGCAAACCTTTCGAAAACCTGAAATTGTTTCTTCATATACAAAGTTTCATCTAAATCCAACAATAGCATTGGAAAGTTGATTAAAACAACAAATCAAAAACTAATAGAGATGAACGTACTGGTGTGTATAGACTCAATTGTAACGATTGTGATAAATTCCACATAGGACGTACAATTATAAATTTCAAAACTCGAATGAATGAACACCGGCGTAGCTATAGCAAGCGGACTCTAATTATACGTGCCATCTTATTTAAGAAAACCATACTTTCAATCACAATTATGATCTATTACAGTTCAACAATAGTGTTTACAAAACCAACTATTGAAAATCCCTTTACATCAATAAATATAAAAATTTCGGAAAAACGAAAAGATTGAAGTTAACCCATCTCCTTAATCTGTTTAATATACCTACCAATGACTGTGAATGAATTGCTTATATATTGTTATTTGTTTTTCTCTAGGAACCCCTCTGTTATGTTCAATTTTTTTTGCAATTTGCAAATTGTTATGCAATACCATTATTCTGTACTGAGTGAAGTCAATGTTATGACGAAACGCAAGAGTTAGTTTTTATTTCTTTATAACATCATGAATATGAGCTTTCACCAAGTAAATGCCAATTCAGTTCAATATAATATAATAATACAGTATTATACAGAATATCATGCATTAAGTCCTAAACTATACATATTTTATCGAAAATCTCGTCTATATTTAAAGAGCCAGTGAGAGCTACGGCCTGCTCCTTTTATTGACGCCAGTCAGTCTGTCAGCTGAATTTTCTCTAAACGCTAACTCATTGTGATTCATTGCAAGTACGAGGAGAACTCTCTTATGACTCTATATAAAGGAAATGAAAAAGCTCAAGTCTCTGTGTATTGATTGTCTCATGTAATAATCCTTTCATTGAAACTGTTCCATGCACTCGTGCTGAATTGTCTACTTCCTTTGGTAAATTACAAGATGCGATAAACTTAATAATTTAATTACGTCGATGAAAATTATCTTCTTATTCTGAATGCCGGTGGCGCGACAACAAAATTGCCGCATCGTTATAAATGGAGACGAGATTCCTGTCGTCCGAATTACCATTGTAGAACTTGTCAGAGAAAGAATATATCAGTGGGCGAATTCCGACTGGAGGAGCTTTTAGACGACTCAACTTAACACAAGAAATGCAACCTTGCGATCGGCAAAAATATTGCTGTATCGTAATGAATGAATATGTAATTCTTGTAGGTAGAATTCCATTGTAGAACTTCTGACGGAAAGATTTGTTAGCAAATTTCGTTTCAAGTGGCCTTTCAGACGATTCCACTAGGCACGAAAAATACTGCCTGCTGTTTAAGAAGAGTTGCTGCATCGTTAGAAATTAAGACGATTGATATCTGAATTTCTGCTTCAGGTGCCCTTTAAAACTCCAACTAAATACTAAAAGTACATCTTTATCAGCGAAACTGTTATTACATAGATATGAACGACGTTACTTCTGTAGGAAGAATTACCCTTGTAGAAGTTCTCACAGAAAGTTAAGTGGGCGAATTCCGTCTGAAGGAGCCTTTTCGACGACTCAACTAAACACCATAAATGCAACCTTCGATCTGTGAAAATGTTGATGTATAGTACTGAATGAATATGTAATTCTTGTAGATAGAATTACCATTGCAGAACTTCTTGCAGAAAGATTTGTGGGCGAATATCAATTCAAGTAGTCTTTTAGATAGACGACCCCATTAGGCATGATAAGTGTTATCTATATTTGAAAGAGTTAGTGCATATTTAAGAATGAAGACAAAAAAACGATCGATTTCTGAATTTCGTCTTAAGGTATTTTCTAGAACTCCCGTTAGATACTGAAAGTGCAATCTGTGATTGGAGAAAATATTATTGCAAAGTTATAAATGAAGATGAAATTCTTGCAGGCAGAATTACTATTATCGAAGGTCTTACAGACAGAAAATCAGTGAGTGATTTTCATTTTCATTTTCTTATGCAGAATTATCATTCTAGAAATTTCTCAGAATGATGATCTGTGGGCTAGTTTGAAAACTAAGGGACCCAATAAGTCACGAAAAGTACGGCATCTCTATAGAGGATTCGCTTCATGTCGACAAAATTTCTTTTCATACCCCGAAAATAGTTATTACATTGTTTTGAATGGAAGCGGAATTGCCATTGCAAAACCCTTCACAGAAAAGTTGCAAGTATCATTTGAATAGCTTCTCATTCGACCTAACCAAATCCTAGGAATAGAACTCCGGGAAAAAGTGACGTGCTTGTAACGGAGTTTGGCTTACCCGAATCAGGAATAATTTCTTCTAGGCAGGCTGCTTTTGCAGTTTTGATCCAACTCTCAGGGTTCCCAATTCCCATAATATTATTTGAGAACTCTCTTTTATGAACCAATTGTATGGACTATTCTACTCTATGGTTAACTGCTGTGTACTGTTGGAAAATTTCAAAATATTTTAGAACAAAGCTAAAAGTGTTACATTTGAAAATGAGGATACATGTCCAATGTATGTTATACATACATACGGAATAAATACAGATGCGCAGTAAGTACAATTAAATGCATATAATTTAATTTTTCAAAATAAGATGATGAATATATTCTTAATTTTTCAACAGTTCATGAATTGACTAAAAAAAATGCGAAAATTTTCCTTGAATTCGTTTATAGCGAAATTCCTAATACACAGTATCGTCATTTCCCACGATATAATGCAATACTGACTTCTAATTCGTAAGACATTAAATACGTGGTAAACGTTTGAGTGAATCGGTAGTGAAGAAATTATTGAGAGAGACTTTTTATTTCATTGTCGTGTACTACTATATTCTGATATATTTTTATTACGTGCTTGAAATTGACATGAATAGACGGAAAGAGGGAATATTGATGGATATAATGTCATTTTCCTATTTCATACGTGATTGGTAATAATCCTGACATTTAATGTTGTGATTTCCCAACTGGTAGTCCTTTAGCATGGGAAAATAGTAGATTACTTATTTACGTTTCAAGATCTGAAAATGTTATTGAATAAAATCATTTGGATTGAATATACACCAACCTATGAAATTATTAAAAAAAATTACTTATAAGAGAATGTTTATTCTTCAGAATTTTATAACAATAAAATAAAAGTATTAGATTAGACATGTATGAACATCAGAATTTTACGAAATGATACATAATCAAAAAAAAATTACAAATTTTAGAACACTCAACGTTAATGACCCTGCTTAAAATTATGTGAGAAGGATGAACATAATTTCTCAAACCAAATTATCTTTTCGGGTGAGGCAACATTTTGTCCAAATGAGCATGTGAATAGGCAAAACTATCAGTATTGGGTCAATGAAAATCCCAACTGAAAAATGTAATTCCTCTCCTTACATAACACCCCTAAAACATTGATGGGCCAGAGTGATGGAAAACAAAATTGTAAATCCATTCTTTGATGGAACTTTAAATGAAGACAAATATTTGGATTTTTTAGGGAATGAACTGTCATGTCCATGTCTGGCCACTATATACCAGGATACAAAAGATCCAGATAAATCACACAATTCTTTATGGTATCAGCAAAATGGGGTTCAGACTCACTTCACTCGTCCCGTACGTGATTAGCACAATGAGAAATTTTTCAGGTGGATTTTTAGAGTAGGTCCAATTGAATGGCCGCCCAAGTCGCCGAATTCGACACCTTTAGACTTTTTCAGTTGTATCGCCTCGGATACTGGTGGAGAACATTTCCAGCATTTGCTTTGATATGTTTAATTTTCAACTGCACTTTATTGATTCTTCTAAATTAATTAGACTCTAACATTGATTAGCATTTTTTTTGGAAACAATTCAATTTAGGTATATGGACATGAAACATACTTGAAATTTGATGTAGAATTGAAAAATGAATTAAAACATAGGTATGTTTTTTTATTTGGAAGGTGAAAGCTATAACACATAACTTATTTTTGGTAAGGTAATAATTATCTGATTATTACAGAAGAGAAATATTATAAATGAAATTAAAGTAATGGTTATTTGAAAAATATTATTTCGCTGTGAAATTTAATGAGTTCAATAATGTCTGTGTATAAATGTAGTAGGATTCTTTGTAAAGTTTGGGTTGATACTGTCATGAAATCTGTTGCCATCAACCGTGACGTCTTTACATAGTATCAAATGAAGTCGCTTGGGCTGTCTGTTCGCTTAGATCTTTTAAACTACTCGACGGATTTTAATGCAGTTTTCAGCAATGGATAGAGTGATTCAAGAGGAAGGTTTATATTTATAATACATACATATAATAGTAGAGAGAAGCCAAAAAATATATTTTTCTGCGCTTAAATCGCAAATGCTAGCTAAACCTTACGAGATAGATCAAATTAATGTACTACGAAATTGTATATCTTGAAAAGGTCGATAAAAAGTCCTCGATGGTATATATTTTTCTCCTGAAGATAACTCACAGAAACCATTTTAATCTTTTACTTGGTACAAAAAAAATATATGTTTTTACCAAGATTTTATACAGTACAGTATTGTTCCTTGTCCAATTAAATACATTACGTACGTGGTACATTTCATGTAGATCAAAACTGCCCTTAACAGCATTTCATTAAAATGGATATCGTAGAAGATATCAGAGATTTAAAAATCAAAGGCAAAGTGGCTGGCGGGCCGTACGTTTCGTCTCTTGGCAGCGATCGGCGGGCGCGGGGTGTGCTGGTTCCGTGTGGCTATATCGCACGCGTCTGTCGGTATTCTCCAGCCATTAAAATAAAATAATTATCCGTGCGAAGCAGGGACGGGTCGCTAGTAAACAACAAAATGAATGATATAGTTGAAAAATATATTCAATTCAGCTATATACGAGACAACATAGGTGTTTCAGATTAATAACCATCAAATTGATAGAAGAGAAACTCGACGTGTAGCCTATCTCTTATACTGAAATAATTCATCAATAAATCGTTCAAATCATTAAGCAAGTTCATACGTAACAACTCAAGGTTTTCTATTTCGCTGTATCGCGTTTTGTGTAATAAACGATTCCATTCAATAAATCGAACAATTTCTCGCCGGTGCGCCGGGTGACTTATCTGTTAATAAATGTCAAGAACAGTTTCAGCGAGTCAGGCAGATCGTAGGCAGAATAAATCGCATTGTTCCTATTCAGATTCCCTCATTTCACATAAAGTGCATATATAAACTTCTTTCGCGTTCCTCAATGCCTCGATTGTTAGAATATAATGGCAATTGAGAGTTCTCGACTTTGTCGAACCCACGCTTAACATCCAACTTTTCGCGATCATAAAACAGATTCTCACTCGAGTTGAACCATTCAAAAGTGTTCAATGTCGTGCAGAGACTCACTTCAAATTTCTGTTTTAGATTTCTACTAAACCTTTAGTTTTTAGAAGTCTTTTGGTCTGATTTCGTCACGAAATTTTCTCAACTAGAATCAGCTCCTAAATATTCTGTAGTGACTAAAAATTGAAGAAAATATTCAATTTATGACTTCTTAATTCCGTTTCTCATTTCCGGATGTTGATTTTGAAAAAATGACAACTTCCTGTTTTTAAGGTATTTTTGAGAAAACAGTCAAAAAGTAAGCAGAAGTACTGTACTACTATGCGGAAATGTTTCAAATTTTACATTTTAGGGTATTTGCCCACAGGACGGTAACGGCACGATTTGCCGCGCGCGATAAATCGTACGCGATATCGCAACGACCAAAATTCACAAATTTGTCATACAATGAATGCAGCAGTCGCCCACTGGTTGAATAATGCCGCGACGGTTTCAAATATCGTCGCGGTAGAACGTTACCGCACAAACCCGCGATTTGGCGGTCAAGAAACGTGCGAATTCGTGTAGCTTGACTTTTGAACGCCAAATTTGTGAATTTGAGTCGTTGCGATATCGCGTACGATTTATCGCGCGTGGCAAATCGTGCCGTTACAGTCCTGTGGGCAAACGCCCTAAATGTAGAATGACCACCAACCGCCACCATCTTTATTTAAATATTTCTTGTTTTTTCTTGGTTTTCGAAAATTTGCCAAACTCCACAGCTTTTGCAAATTGAGCTAGAGTATCTTGGTGCGTATATTGAGTTAATGTTGAGAAAGTGTCATTGGGTAGTTTGAACGATTTTCCTCAGTCGCGCACCCTGCGCGTAGACTATTCCGCGCAAATCACATCCCGACCTGTTTCTTTATCAGACACGATGCACTTCGCAAAATTTTTTTGGAATAGAGGGTTGAAACTTGGTACGTAGATTGAGTTGACGTTGAGGTACGTTCCTCCGTTGATTTCAATTTTTTTCCTTAACCACTATGCAATTCGGATTTTTTTTTAATAAAATAAATTATTTTCTAGTTTTCAATTCGGTTTGTTATTTGCGTGACTTTTCAAAATATAATTTTATTCGTTAGAACAGCATTTCTCGCGAAAAATACGACTTCAGTAGTGCAGCTCTGCTGTTCACGCTTTTTTTTATATCTCAATACTCTCGAGAAAAATAGAAAACACTCAACAATACCGAAATTAATTGTTTGAATAAATTCCTATGAACGAATATAAACACATAAAAATAGAAAACACATTATAAACATATTATATGATTCACACTTTATCAAACAAGTGGAAGAACATCATAAATGCTAAAGCCAAAGAAATGTAGTAATCATCAAGAAGAAAAATCTACAAAAAAAAAGGTATCGTTGACACATATTTTTAAATGAAAATATGTGTTGCAAATATTGTGATTTTATTGTGTTAAGTATTTGTTTTTCTGCTTGTACCATACCTTTAAATAAAATACAAATATTCTTCACTCGAATGGCAGTCGAATAATCGAACCTTGCTTATTAGATCCATACCACAGCAGTATATAATCATAATATACTCGCGTGTCTCTATTATTTTCTTAATTACTCCACATATGTTTTCAAATTTTAGCACAATTTCAGGAGTAGGTAATTATATAAGATTGTATTATGCTTTGGAATAGCTAACAACCTGAAACATATTTAGTTTTGAATATTATAGTGAATTAACAAGTCTAATGTATATTTTCTATATTTCACGTAACGTTGGAAGATACCTTCGTTCATTCTACTCTAGTCATGAATAATCACCATGTTCATTAAACACATTCGAAAACTCGCTTGGTATAATACTCGTTAATTCATCCCTTTTTACTGTTAATTATGTATGTGTCAAATTTGTCTCAATATTTTCATAAAGAAATAGCTTATTTCATGTCTCCCTCTGTTATCTATCACAGTAAATTCAGAACTAGCCGTTTTTTGTATCTTACTAGCTTAGAACAGAAATATTTTGTCTCCTCCCTAACAATGAGCTACTCCCCCAACTATGGCCGAATTTAGTTCAAAATTATCATTTAATAGTTTCAACTGGACTGTCGTGTATTTTTTTAAACTCGGTGACCTACATTTTAACGCCGGTTTTGAACGGCAATTCGGCTTGTAATTTAGTACATAACCCATCATAAAACACAGTAATTCATGGACGCACACAACATCTAGGGGCTTGGCGAGAATCGAACCCACCAACTCCGCAACCGAAAACAGCATACTATTGCCTCTTCCCCACGGAGCCTTGTTTGTCTTGTATTTGTTATGGAATGGTTTAATTGTTT
Source organism: Cynegetis impunctata (assembly GCA_030704885.1). NCBI lineage: Eukaryota > Metazoa > Arthropoda > Insecta > Coleoptera > Coccinellidae > Cynegetis > Cynegetis impunctata. Next base: position 175,820 of record JARQZK010002254.1, on the reverse strand, counting down.
GCTCCCCTTATTCAAACATTACTGTCTGCTTTCCATTTTCATATGAAAACAGACTTCTGCTCCAAGCGATTGTTTTCATTTATTATTTCATGGTTTTGATCGGAATAAGAACAGTATTGCTTCTCATATTTCAAATGAAGATGGTGAAAAATATAGTCATAAAATATTTTAGTATTCCTTTTATTGGCGTTAGTTATAGCAATATTTGCTTTTTAATTGTTTCGCATTAGTTATCAAGAAAATTGTTGCATATTTTCTCCATGAACAAGGACTTCGTCGTTAAATGGATGTGAAGTTAGAAGAACTTCATTTCTGCCAAATTAATGCAGAGAAGTGATTGATACCTATATTTTAAAGAAATTTTTGACTACATACCTAGAACTAATTTGTTCAGTTGATATACTGTTAAAATCATCACCCAACATATTCAAATCTGCAATTACGAGCATCCTGTATAAGAACAGATATTAAAATCAGATTTCAATTCAAATTTTGATACCATATTCACAAAGTTTCTTGAATAATACTCCGCTGTTATTCTATTTTCGTAATCCCATACTGTTATTTTGATTTAACGGTATTCAGATGACAATTGAAAAGTCAGTGTTTACGGCCGCTGGCCGTTATAATTTCATAACGGCCGGCGGCCGTTAAGAAATCACTTGTTCAAATATTTATTTCAAAACATCATTCTGCTTACAATAACAACATTGAAATCTTGGTCCACAGCGAGTTGGGAGAATAAACCTCTGATTTTCATTTCGCATACGCTAATAATACATCTTCATTAACCACCTTTATATTCTTGCTTTTACGCCACTTTTCAAAATTTTCATATTCTTTTTGATATCGCTCTTGAGTTATTTTCGGCAGTTTATCAACACTCGCTGCACTGCACATGATTCTCCCAATATTTCTAAAGGAATTTGATTTTGTTCCTCAATTTCATCAATTTCATCCATGGTCGTCGTTAAAACGAACTTGAGAACACAAAAAACTGACGTTGTTTATAAAACTATCAAACTGTTTCATGACAACAGAGTGCACGACGTTGGGATTTTTCTTTAGAATTGCGAGGTACGGGGTTTTTTCTTTCTTCGGAATCAAAATATAATCTTTCAACGGGATTAAGAAAAATGTTTAACGACACACGGCCGATACGCAAATAACGGATTCGGTTAGTTATAATCCTCGGCTGCGCCTCGGATTACAATATCCAACCTCATCAATATCAACCATTTGCTACATATCGGCCTTGTTACGTTAATAACTATAGCGACTGACCTGAATTACAGCGTATATCTCGGAATTTAGGTATTCAAGCTGCAATTTCAATATTCCTCAATGAAATTACACATTTATTTTACACTGCTTACCGAGTGTACGACGAGAATTATTAATAATACACGAATGTTGGTTCAAGTCACAAATCAATGTCGAACAGTAATTAATACAGCGCAATTTCAAAAGTTCGGTTTGATTTATGTGACTCGAAGATTGATGACGAAGGAGACGAAGGGGAAAAAAAGCGGTTATTACGTATCGAACATAAGAACACGAGTTCTTTCTTTTCATTCGTAACACTATGATGTATGGAGGAGCTGTGTCCGCTTGGATCTTTGACGATTCCGATTGAGGTTTCTTCATGAAGTGTTGATTGCTTTATTTGAAGCGTTCCTTATCGTTCGTTATACTCCAGACACTTGGCGAATGAAAGTTAGGCCTAAAACTGTGTCCGTAAAAAGCGGTGCAAGTCGTAAAGCTACAGTTCCACTAGAGGAAAATTTTTGTTGCTGTAGCGTGTTTCCGTGAATATTCCAAAATGTTTCTAAATGTTCCTTGAAATTTCTTTATTTTTCGGCAACAAATGTTGAATGTTCCTACTTGTCGCCGGTTTCCATTTTGAGCAGTAAACTTCAAAAGAAAATAGGGAACATGTGTAAAAAAATCTTTGTTGCTATTGCAGTGGAAACGTATCGAGAACGCAACTAGTAAACATTCGTGATTTTCAGTGTCCAGTGAAGTACGAAAACGAATAAACCTTTTAATAAAATCGAGTTTTCTAGAGATTCACCAAGCCTGTTATTGCTAATATTTATCAAAAAGTTATATATATATATATATATATATATATATATATATATATATATATATATATATATATATATATATATATATATATATATATATATATATATATATATATATATATATATATATATATATATATATATATATATATATATATATATATATATACGAAATTGAATCGCAAACATATATCTCCTAATTTGATAACCACAGACCAATAATTACTAAGATTGAATGCAAGGATCAAGTTTATAGCGGGATTCTATTTTTTATGGTAATTTATAGTGAAATGTTTATGTTCATAACTATACACAAAATTATTAATAACAATTCCATTGTCATACTTTCATTTATTTTTTTTTACATTCAATTACTCTCTATCGTTAATTCATGTCATTGTGCCTGCTATATAATATATAACGAAAGCAACTGCGTTCAAACTAGGTGTCCCACGGCACCTCTCGTCTTTTTTGTCTATATCTATTATTCCACTTAAAAACCTTTTTCAGGTTTTGTGTGGTCATTAACACTATTTCATTGATATAATTTCACTTGAAATAATATGGTATAAATACTTCTCAAACTGCTTTCATTAGATAAACAGTGAATATAATTGTTAGAATCACATTAGTTTGTGTTTTGAGATCTAGGTCAGGGAAATTGAAATTTTCAGTAATATTATGAATGTAAATATCCAATATCCACAAAATTATTCATAACTGTGAAATTCAGTATTGTATTTTCCCTTCAATTCAATTATTCAGTACACTCATCACATTCCTATTTTGGTTACTGTATTGAAGTAAAGTTAATAATACATGCATTGGTTATGGAAAACAAAATGTTCGATGAAATTAATAAACTTCGTATTATATACTAACAATGACAAATTGAGATTACGTTATTATAAGTACGAAGAATAAGATATATTGTATTAAAATTCTATTTTATGATCGAATACTAGCATCGCATGCTTATTGCTAAGGTACCTACAGTAGACAGGTAGAGGCATTAATTCACGAGTTGAAAATGAAAATTTTAATTCATAGTGCTTATCACCATTCCTAGGATTCTACTAGCTCAAAAATTCAATTTTCAGTATTTTATTATTACGTAAATATTATATATCTATATTAAGTACTTGTATTTTTAATTCAAGTTTTTCTTCAAAGGTTAGGTTATACTGCATGCTTAGTTATAGAAAAAATATAAATTATAGGAATAGAAACTTCATATATACACTAACAACGACAATGATATTTTACGTAATATTTGAGAATACGTTATAAGTTCGAAGAATAAGATATATAGTATTGAAATTCTATTTTATCATCGCATACTAACATCGTATAACTTATTGCTAAGTTATGGTTGACACGATTCAATGAAAATAATAAACTTCATATTATATACTAACAACGACAATGATATTTTACGTAATATTTGAGAATACGTTATAAGTTCGAATAATAAGATATATTGTGTTGAAATTCTATTTTATCATCGCATACTAACATCGTTTAACTTATTGCTAAGTTATGGTTGACACGATTCAATGAAAATAATAAACTTCATATTATATACTAACAACGACAATGATATTTTACGTAATATTTGAGAATACGCTATAAGTTCGAAAAATAAGATATATTGTATTGAAATTCTATTTTATCATCGCATACTACATCGTATAACTTATTGCTAAGTTATGGTTGACACGATTCAATGAAAATAATAAACTTCATATTATATACTAACAACGACAATGATATTTTACGTAATATTTGAGAATACGTTATAAGTTCGAATAATAAGATATATTGTATTGAAATTCTATTTTATCATCGCATACTAACATCGTATAACTTATTGCTAAGTTATGGTTGACACGATGCAATGAAAATAATAAACTTCATATTATATACTAACAACGACAATGATATTTTACGTAATATTTGAGAATACGTTATAAGTTCGAAAAATAAGATATATTGTATTGAAATTCTATTTTATCATCGCATACTAACATCGTATAACTTATTGCTAAGTTACGGTAAACAGGTAGACCGACCAATCACGATTCATATTGCTTTTCACCATTCTACTGGATTCTACTAGCTGAAAAGTTGTGAACTTTTCAGTATTTTATTATTATGTGAATATTCATTACTTGTATACGTAATTCAAGCTTTTCTTCAGGGGATCGGTAATACTACACGCTTAATTATAGAAAAAATGTTAAATTTATAAATTATAGGAATAGAATGAGGGATTAGCCATGAAATACAGTCATTTCCTTGAAACACTCCACACGCAGTGCTTGATAACCATCTGCACCAACTACACCCCAATGGGAACTGAGAGGGAACGAATTCGCCCCCCACGTGTCATTTCGTGTGTTTCACTGCAGACTGTTCATAGTTCCTACCCTACTGTCTGTTTCATCTACCCTTGAAAGTAATTATCCACGTTCAGAATTATCACCCCACTCCTTTTTATATCCTATTGTTGCATGACTGCCTTTGGAAAAAGTCTTCCTTTAAAAAACAGGTTATATTAGCTTTTACTATCCTCAGAGAAAATGATCATTTTCTTGACGGTTTGCAGTTTGTGCAAGTCATATTTCCACTCTTATTTTATTGATATATCTGTCGATGTTCACCCTGATTTCCTGAATAAATTTCGGAGTGGGTGTGTACTTTGCACATAAATAAAACGAATGGCTGGGAGTAATCGATTTGTTCAGTAGTGTTGGTCCAATATAAGAGATTTATTTTCATTCCCTATTTTGTAAATCTGCGATTGAAAAGAATGAATTATGTTTTTTACCAATCTGGTATAGGTTCAGTGATCTGTACATGTTTACAATTTCTATATAATCAAACTTTCATTCATGTTGATGAATAGTAGTTGAATTTTTATTGGCGATTAAAATATAATATATATATAATTATATATATATATATATATATATATATATATATATATATATATATATATGTATATATATGTATATATATATAAATATATATATATATATATATATAAATATAATCTCTTGATAATTATTAGCAATAACAGGCTTGTTGAATATCAACAGACAGGTCTGTTGATATTAGATGGGAAGGGAACCACAGAAACCTTCTCCCACGTAATGTACAAAATAGGTTTAAAATATTTGATTGTTGTCTTTAAAAAGACATTACTTGTAATTTTGGAGATCACATGTTCTAGACTATACTTTTTTTTAGAAAAATTGAAAATTCTAGATGTTTAGATTTTGTCTAAGAAGATGAGTAGTTATGATTAGAGTTTGTTTGTTGAATTATTTTGTTTTGATTTATCTTGTTTCTTAGAAAAATTAAAGAATTAAATCTGCGTATATTGAACTCAAATGTCTGATATCTGTTCTATCATTTACGACTTTATTTAAATTTTTTTGAATATGTATCATTTCTAAAATTTCCCTGCGTTTTTGATCTTTTTCTATTTCTAAAATGTTTGTGCTATTAAAGTTGAAAGTATAATTCTCATTGTTTTTATGTTTTATTAGTGCTGTGGTTTGTGTTCTGGTATATTTGTGTGCTTTTAATCTTTCTTCTAAATTTTGAAAAGTTTGTCCTGTATATGATTTATTACAATTATTACAGGGTATACTATAAGCAACATGAGATTTTTGCAGAAGAGGTGTTTTACTTTTTAATTTTGTGCGGTGTGGGCTACTTTAATATCGTGTGGATTTAAAATTTGTAAAATTTTATTACTTAATTGAGGAATATATGGAAGAGGAATATAATTTTTGTTAATATTTTCTTTTACACCGCACAAAATCAAATAAAACAAATATCTTCTAAATTAAAAAGTAAAACACCTCTTCTACAAAAATCTCATGTTGTTTATAGTATACCCTGTAATAATTGTAATAAATCATATATAGGACAAACTTTTCAAAATTTAGAAGAAAGATCAGAAGCACACAAATATACCAGAACACAAACCACCAGCACTAATAAAACATAAAAACAATGAGAATCATATTTTCAACTTTTATTGCACAAAAATTTTAGAAATAGAAAAAGATCAAAAACGCAGAGGAATTTTAGAAATGATACATATTCAAAAAAATTTTAATGAAGTCGTAAATGATAGAACAGATATCAAACATTTGAGTTCAATATACGCAGATTTAATTCTTTAATTTTTCTAAGAAACAACATAAATCAAAACAAAATAATTCAACAAACTCTAATCATAACAACTCATCTTCTTAGACAAAATCTAAACATCTAGAATTTTCAATTTTTCTAAAAAGAAAGTATAGTTTAGAACATGTGATCTCCAAAATGACAAGTAATGTCTTTTTAAAGACAACAATCAAATATTTTAAACTTATTTTGTACATTACGTGGGTGAAGGTTTCTGTGGTTCCCTCCCCATCTAATATCAACAGACCTGTCTGTTGATATTGGACTAAATAGCACGTAATTAATAACTAAAGACGGCCACAGCCGTAATGAAAAATTTTTGAAAAAAAGATAAATAGTACCCTATTCTTTGATTTTTCAAACTAAAAATAATTTGAACCTATTTCGAACATTACGTGGATAAAGGTTTCTGTGGTTTCCCTTACCATCTAATAATAACAGATTTGAATGTTAATATTGGACTGAATAGCACGTAATAAATAACAGAGAACGGCCACAGCCGAAAAATTTTAGTGAAACATAGTAGTCTTTTTCTATTCAAATTTTTTCAAATCAATAAATGTCAAAGAAAATTCAATTTTTTCAAAAGTTTTGATAAAGCCACGAATGTCGCGGCGAAACGTCAACTTTTTAATAAAGTCGAGTTTTTTGAGATTCAACAAGCCTGTTATTGCTAATAATTATCAAGAGATTAGAAATAGTTCACAGGCAACAACAATTCGAATAAATAATTATGTATATATATATATATATATATATATATATATATATATATATATATATATATATATATATATATATATATTCAGACATACATACATACAAAATCAATCAAGATTTTCTCCGAAATAAAAACCATGTTACCAATATATCAACAACACTTCACTTTCAAAATGTTTCATGAATATTTATCATGAATTACTAGAAACCGTACATTTGAATGTTATCTTAACCGGGATCATTATTTTATATCTGCTTCAAGGTGATTTCACTATACACAAATCGACTTGTCGATTTCATAATTTTCTATATTTTAACTATGTTTTTTTTTTTTTTTCCTTAAAGGGCATAATGCCCAAATTGGCCTTGACTTTACTAGTCATTAGCCACCACAAACACCAGAATGATATAGGATATTACTAAATGTACATTATCGAAAAACTAAAACCATAACAAACAGTTAAACTTTATAAGAGGACTAATTATGTATAAATTATTGAACGAGTACAAAGGTACAAGGGAAATACAAAGGATGCTACGCCAAGGGACTCATCGAGGCGAATTTTTTCTTCTTACACACGCAGAAATGAGCCACGGAAAGGAGGGTTTAAACACAAGGAAAGAAACGTAGGAAATGCAACGCTGCCTATATCAAATTTTGAGACCCATTGATTTTATATGTTCAAACAACATGTCGTAAACTTCCAAATTATTTAAGGATAATAAAAAATTGAGATTGAAGGGCTGGTAGAATTTGATTATTTTATTGATATTTGAATTCAGCTCGATACATTGGTGTCTGTAGTTAGAACACGTCAACAAAAGGTGATCAACAGTGCCCAGTTCACCACATTCGCAAAAAGGATCATCCTTCAAACCAATTTTAAACATATATTGTGGACATATAGTATGACCACTACGAAGACGACATAAAATACGAACAAACTCTCTTCGGTTACCAATGCTATTATACCAAGTAATATTCGAGGGTACTGGATTTATGCTCTTGTAGAGTGAGCCTTTTACATCTTCTTGAAATTCTTGACGCCATTTTTCCCAGACTAATGATTTAAGAAGTGCCAAAATGTCAGCTGGCACACATTTTTTATTCTCAGCATCATTTATTGAGGCTGCTTTAGCTGCTTTATCCACAAGTAACTATGTTAGTACCCATATTGTTGTTATTAGATTACGCGAATGTTGCATCTTTCTTCTTCTTGAAATTAATCATTCATTTCCCCGATATATTCTTACTTTTTAGTGTTCCGTACCCAAAGTTTAAAAACGGAACCCTATTACTAATACTTCGCTGTCTGTCCGTCTGTCTGTCACAAGGCTGTATCTCAAGAACCGCGGTAGCTAGACAGTTTTTCACAAGTTATGTATTTCTGTTGCCGCTATAATAACAAATACTAAAAACAAAATAAAATAAATATTTAAGGGGGCTCCCATACAACAAACGCGATGTTTTTGTCCTTTTTTGCTCGATATCAATAATGACAACAGGTAGGCACTTGAAATATTCACAAAATACTGAATTGTATTTTTACTTTAATAATAAATAATAAAATTAAAATAAAATAAATATTTAAGGGGGCCATAGTCAATGCTACGGAACCCTTCGTGCGCAAGTCCGACTCGCACTTGGCCGGTTTTTTATATGAGCAATAACATTAATGGGTTAGGTACTCTTTGAAGATAAGAACATTGGTATAATAATTATTGGTATAATAATCTTCAATCTACATTTACGCCAAATTTTCATTTCTTATTATTTTTTTTTCGAGTAGGTATTTATATTTTCGTTTTCTGAAATATTCCCGAAATTAACTTGTTTGATTTTATTCCATTATCAACAAATAAATAATAGTTATTTATTATACAAGGGAAAAAAGTATTAGATTTTAGCTCGAGGTTGTGTTGACAAAAAAGCGAGAGCTAAAATCTAATATTTTTTCCCGTGTATAATACATCATTTTTTTCTGTGACGAGGAAAACGACGATTAAATATTGACAATACATATTGTTATAATATATTAAAGTCAGAAAATTATAGATGCGAAATTTGAATTTTTAAAATGGTAGGCTGTTGTACTTTCAGCGACAATTAGACCTGCGTTGCTAAGGAATCCTTTGAAGTAAACAAATATCTGTCAATTTAATTCTATTGATTTGATTTAAAAATTGCGAACTTAGTAGTTGTTTAGTAGTTATTTTGAATAATATAATGTGAAAAAATGTCTGATTCCGAGTTTTCTCTGACTGCACCGTCATCAAACTAACTACATTTCTGAAACAAAATGGGAAAGGTTACACGACCAAGAAAGCTGCGATTTTTACGAGTACATAAATTAGTGATTTTTTAAATAATGCTCCCGATGAATTTTATTTAATGGCCAAGGTTGTTGTTGTATTTGGAATTGCAGGAGCTTGTCAAATTTATGAAATCAGCCAGGTAACATTAGATGATATTGAAGATTCGGAAACGTTATTAATTGTGAAACTCAAGCAAACAAAGAATGAAGTAAGCAGGAGATTTGTAGTTACCTACTGAAGAATATAATTTCGACACAAGAAAATTCCATTGTTGTACCGAATAGTTCAAGGAACTATTATTACATATAAAGGAAATGTAACTTTTGTATAGTAAAATATTCTAAAATTAAATATCTACCTTTACTTATGTGTATATATATCCGGGAAAAAAGTACTCACTTTTTTTCCGGGGAAAAAAGTAATTTCAAAAAGTGATATTTCTTTACCTGTCATCAGAGACAAAATGTCAAACTTTTTTCCCGTCACGGAAAAAATAATGTTGATGCGTATCGTATTCTATGTTTTTTTACTGTTTTAAATAAATTGGAATATTGATTTTATTATAATCAATTTCACTAGTTCATCATATTATTGTTGTCCTCTTTGTATTTGTACAGTTTGAATTATTAAACGGTCTTCATCATTGATACACATATTTATCTTTTATTCATATTTTACAGGAAAATAACGAACGTTCTTCATCAACAGGCTACTATAATTTCAATAACAGCATTTCCAACCCTTCGGTGCCAAACTTCAAACATCTGGCACTCAAAATATTAATACCCCAGTTTCTATCTCGTTATGCGCTTGGCTTGCAACGAAATGGAACTGTTTATATCTCTTTAAATTTTAAGGGGTTGTCGGGAAGCCCACGTCGGAATCAACTAGTAGTAACTAAGTGTTGAACTGTGCCCAGTTTAATAATTTAATGTTTGCAAAATATTTAACAGCTTCAGTTATTTCTTGATTATTGTTGTGGCAGAAGTATTTTTATAATTGATAAAATTTGAGCTGAGATAACGTTAGAATTGAAGTGATTTCAGTATTTCTTCAACAAAACTGACGAATGGGAAAGATGCGGTTTCTGTTATTTTCGACAATATGTATTCCAATGTTTCTAGATCTAATATTCTCCTGAGGGATGAGGTTCATCTGAGCATCCCATAATATTATGCTGTGTGTATGTTGAATATTCAATATATTAGCATGTTGAATATCTAAAATTATATAATAATACTAAAATGAAGCTGCATGTATTACAGCATTGATGATATTTGGTTTCAAATCATAACAGTTATAAGTGAGTATTGTTGGTTCTGTTATTTTCGAAACTATGAATGAGAATAGTTGTATAAGATATAATATTTTCTTCATGGAGGAGATTAATTTAAACATGGAATAATATTACCTATGCTGTGGAAATAGAAATATGTTTAATATCCAATATGTAAGCAGGTTGAATACTAGCAAATAATATCGCAGTAAAGCTAGATGTTTGAGCACCAAAATGTATAATATTCGGTTTCACATCATAACACTTAACAATAATTTTAAAATTATCACAGCTTAAGATTAAGAGTCATCAAAAGATGTACTGATTACGTGTAGTCTGATCAGTCAAAATCACTTGAGTTTTAGAACCTATTTACAGTGGTTTATTATATCATTCAAAATACTGTTAAACAAAATACTTAAATATTCTTTGTTTCTTACGTGTTTCTGTTCCACTCTCGGTTCCACTACACTGCTGTCATATAGGAGTCGTATGTTGGCGAATGTTTGATTTTCTTTATGGTTATTCCCTAATTTCAAATGTGCGATGAATTATAGTTGCCTTCTATTCCTTAACGTTCAACATTTTTTGACGAGAAAACCTCATTCGTAAAGATCAAAATAATTAGAGGAATCACTCTTGGTCAAATGGCTAGTATTTGATGATATCTAGCAAGACCGAAACAGGTTTGTGTTATTTTTGTGTTAATTAGATTCGCCTTATTTCTTGCATTTGGCAGTATTTTATGATATCTAGGAAGATCAAAAAAGGTATGTGTTATTCTTTTTTTGATTAGATTTGCTTTATATCTTTCATTTCTATTGTGATATGAAATCAGATGTTTTCTAGTGCCAATAACTAGAATTCTGAATATTCTCCTCTTCAAACTCTGATCAGCGGTTCTTAATATATCATATAAAAATTAATATAAGGAATTATTGTGTATTAATCAATTTAAAGGAGCAAAGCACTCAAGATGACTTTCGTCATCTTGAGTGTTTCAAAGTCAGGTAACAGGAAGACATTACAATTAGAGAAGACACAGTTACAAGTATTAACAAAACTTTTTAACAAACATTTTAGGATTAATTTAATAACATAAAGTCCGAAAAATCTGTAACCTGACTTTGAAGCACTGAAGATGACGAAAGTCGAAAGCGCTTTGCTCCTTTAAATTGATTAATACACTTTCATACAAGAATTCCTTATATTAATTATTATACACAAGTGTATTCAGCTTCCTACATTAATTTATCATATAAAATGTTTTATATATATATATATATATATATATATATATATATATATATATATTATATAAAATATATATATATATATATATATATATATATATATATATATATATATATATATATATATATATATATATATATATATATATATATATATATATATATATATATATATTATATATATATTTGTTTATATATATATATTTAAATATAAATATATATATATATATATATATATATATATATATATATATATATTATAATATGTCTGCCACATACTTCTGTTTCGGAACATCTAGTTTCGTAATAGCATTAAGTACTTATCTTGTAATGAAACTCTGACATTCACCTCATTTTAGAGATATGAAATACTGGAATTTCACAGTTATTATCACTTGACATATTCACTTGGTGAAAATATTCAACGTTTGATAATATTGATGTGAATCGTCTCTACGCCTCATTTATTTTCTTAACGCTGATCACATTCTAATAAGAACAAATTATCAAACATATGTATTCATTCTATTCTAGTCCTCAACGTTGGTTTTATTCGTCATTGATCGTTTAATTTCAATGAACACTACTGAGAGGACTTATTGATTAATATATAATATTTAATAACAAAAAGGTCGAGAAGGTATCAGTTTAGTGAAGACTTAAGGTCGATTAAATTATGAAAATTGTAATAGCCGAAGCTGTTCATATAAGATGTTTGTCATAACTCTTCCTAAACCACAACATCCTCACCGACAATGTTATGCTGGTTAATTCGGTAAAATTAAGCTATTTAAATTGGTTGGGTAGACATTGTCGGTTTGAATCGAGACCCAAACTATTCGGAATTATTATTTGAAGGGTGTTTCACTTCACATGTACAATATACAAAGTAAAATGTAATCATATGGATGCGAGATTCTAAATACAAGTATAAATGTTCAAAGATATAGAATAAAACGTTTAATCAGATCCTTGGATACCCCAAATTATCTGATAATATTGAGCTGAAACTTCATATTGGCACGTTTCTGATTATTGGTGATGTAGTAATGGTAGTAATTACAATATTAGTAGCAGAGTGTAAAGTGTTATTATATTCGTTTATGTATCTATCAACCCGGTATTGAAATCGCTACAGTAATAACGTATCAAACAGATATATTTATCGACTACTAATTTCTGTTTGCTACACAAATAACATCAATAATACGTTCATCGATTTCGTCACAACTTTTCAGTTCATAATGGTGGGTCTGCGCATGCTCGGCTGAAAGTGTAATTGATAAATGTAGTCGAAAATGTTGGATATATAGGTATGTGGGGTGACCGTGTGTTAGAAGATTCATTTGGGGCTCCCGTGTCTTTGGAGACTTCTGGGGGTCCTCGAGGCTGTGCCGAAATGGTCGATATATAGTTATGATAAGACGTTGCGTGGGGTATCGTGTGTTTGGCCACACCGAGGGGTTCTAAGATGAAGGTTGACAGGTCTCGTAATTCTCTCGAACTCAAAACTGTCGAAACTTGTGAATGAGATCACTGTGAAGAAGTATAACAGCACCGGTCTTAGCTCACTTCAACTTTTCTCTAGAATAGTGGTTCTGCGCATGCCCGGCTAAGCGCATAACCGATAAATGTAGGCCAAAGTGTTAAATAACCCCTTCGGTGTCGCCACGAGTATCCTACGAAACGTATTATCCCCGGTCTCATCGTACCATAATATACATAGTTTCTAATTTCCTTAATTTTAATTCTAATTTATGTTTCTTAATGGCTAGTTAAGTTTATGATGAAACCATTTGGCAATCAGCATCAATCAATTCTTTTTTCCAGGTGGCCGATTAAAAAACCCAGAATGATATTTTTTCTAGGCAGTAATTCAAAACTGAGTGTTCATTTTTTGAAAAGTGCCTTAATAAACACTTCAGTTTTTTGAAAACTTTGAAATATACAGTTTTATATTAAATGTTGAAACATTTTTCGAAATGTACTTAAATGGATAAGCAAAATATGAAATTAAAAAAATTTTCTATGTAATGTTCTTCTTTGCAACCTCTCGTTGAGAAACCCATATAATAAAACAATAGTTATCAAGAAACGATTCGAAAGGAGATATTTGAAAATTAAATACGAGTCATCAGACTCTAGTAAAGTAAGACTATCCGAAGAAGCCCTAGTATAGACAAAATGTAATAAAATTCAGTTTAAATGAAATACAAATGCTTTTAAGACGTTTCTAATTAAAGTATTATGTTTCATTCTGCTTTCATTGCAATTCCCAACTTTCAGTTTTCAGCACATCAAACATTCATTGAGTTCAACGAATGCTGAACTTCTCGATAAGTCGATGAACATTCTATCAAGAAGAAACATTTTTCTAATGGTAGGTATCTACTAATTTTATCGTGAAATTCAACCTATTAAGAATTAAATTTTCAAAATGAAAAACCCATTGAAGAATAAATTCAGTGTGGAATATTTTTGACTATGCTAGATAAGGTAGGTATATTTGTACACATTAAAATCGATGTTCAAATAAGACGAAATATTCATGTTCGTGGTTTCGTTATATTTATCTAGAAAATATTCCGATTTTCATAATTTTCGAAAGACGTTTATATTATATTATACTTCAATTTAGACCCATTTTCTTTCACTTATAGCTAAGTGTCTATGACATGTTAGCTATTTTAGAGAAGTTTATCAACTCTATGTGATTAATGAATTATATCTAAATAAAATAATCTTTTATAAAGTTTCAATTGCCTCCAAAGAGAATGATATGAAATAAACACCCATAGTTGAATTTAGAATTTCTCAAATAGGTTTTAAATATTTTGGAGCTCTCTATTCAATACTTTCATATATGGAAATTTGATCTACTAGTTTAAATGGATATTACAATTGATCAATTGGTTCTTATTACCGAGAGTGCATTAGGCCAATCAACCATGAATCAATAATGAAAGCAACTCAATGTAGATAGGTTCTAGTTTGAACCGAGGTATGACGTATGAGCCTCCTTCTTTTTTATCGGATTGCATGAAATTATTATTATATGAAATGATCCAAAAACTTTATCGCAACAAACGGAATAAATATGGAAGTCCGTCAAAAAATAAAAGAAGCTTATGAAGAGCTTTATAAAATATATATATTGACATTGATACTTATGTTCAATATACATTTAGGATATACTTATACAAATTTATAATTTATTCCATCCATATATCGTCAATCAGTAGAGTGAGCCGTAATACATTTATATCTTGTGACACATTTCAGATCTCTGTGTGAAATATACAGGAAATTACCTGTCATCCTAGTTGTGCAGCACAAGTTGACAACAATCAAAATTTTCCTCAGAACCCCATTATTCCCCAATACGTTTGATTTTAAATACAGCGAGTTATTTGTATGATTTTTCGATGCAAATAGATAAGTGGAAAATACTGTAGTTATTCGAGAAAACTTTCTTTGATATTTTTATCGAAGAAATGGTCTTATAAATTATGTGACTGCTATTTTATTTCTACATTCATCATTTAAATATATATATATATATATATATATATATATATATATATATGTATATATTTATATATATATATATATATATATTTATATATATATATATATATATATATATATATATATATATTTATATATTAATATATAATTATATATATATATATATATATATATATATATATACATGTGTGTGTGTGTGTGTGTGTGTGTGTGTATACATAAATTTGAATCTATGTAAGAGAACATTACAATTCTCAACTACCAAACTTAGTTATTTTATTTTAAAGAAACGCATGAATCGAGAAGTAGAACGATATTATATAAATAAAAAAAAGACTCCAGAGCAGCCGAGCTTCGTCACTAGTTTTATTTTTTCCTTTTTGCATACGAATGAATGATTATAGCGATTTTAAAACGTTATTACCTTCACTCTGGCAGTCGTATTTTTTCCTCATATTTTTCCTGTTTCGGATTAAAATTGTTCAGCCATTACATCAATTTGGATGAAATGAACAAATACAAAAAGCTTGAACATCTGCGAAAACGCATGAAATTTCTATAAACAAATTGCGGTGATTTCAGATAAAATGTGAAACCGCCAAATTGCACCTCCTTAAGATCAACCGATTTCATGTGGAAATTTTCAGTCCTACATCTGAATTTAAAGTGGCTGTAGAGATGCGCAATGCTCGAAAATCTTCAAAAACTTTTAAAATTTTAACATCCGGCAGTAAAATAGTATTTACATTATATAACGATTATAAAAACACTCGCGAACAGCAGAGCTCCATCACGTCGAGATGCGATCCTTACGGTGTGAATTATATTTTGAAAAATCACGGTTATAGCAAACCGAATTGAAAAGACGAAAATAATTTATTTTACTATAAAAAAAATAAAGCATCGTGGTTGAGGAAAAAAATTCAAACCAACGTAAAAACGCACCTCAACATCATCTCAATCCATATGCCAAATTTCAACCCACTATCGTAAAAAAAATTCGCGAATTGAATCGCGGTTGTAAAAAAAGCATTGAATCCAGAAATGGATCTCAACATAATCTCAATGTTCGTACCAAACTTCAACCCTTTAACTCAATGTGTAGTCCTCTAACGAACTGTGTAGTTCGGCAATTTTTCAAAAACCAATTTTTTAAAAAAAAGAGGAAAATATGTAAAAATGGCGGCGGATGGAAAAAATTAACCATATTTTGATAGTTTCCTTTATGCAGCAGAAACAATCCCAGGTACCAAATTTCAGCTCACTCGACTCGATGAGAGTCGCTGGAAATGTCAATATGTACCGGGGGGAAATATATATATATATATATATATATATATATATATATATATATATATATATATATATATATATATATATATATATATATATATATATATATATAATATACATATACATATATATATATATATTTATATATAATATATATATATATATAGATATATATATATATATATATATATATATATATATATATATATATATATATATATATATATATATATATATATATATATATATATATATATATATATATATATATATATATATATATATATATATATATATATATATATATATATATATATATATATATATATATATATATATATATATATATATATATATATATATAATGTTCAGAAAGATTTCCGCGGTCGGAAGTATTTGAAAAACTTGGTTCTCGGGATGAACCGCGTAAAAGATTTGAAAAATCTCGACGTTTCGGCTCCTTTTGCGAAGCCATCTTCAGGAGAATTAGAAGGGAAAATTATTCAGATACGTGGCCTCAATCTGCCTACTCCACGAATCGAATTAAGAGGAATCGGAAATAATACGATTGCGTGGTCTCAACCTGCCTACTCCACTAACCGTACTACTTCCTGTCAACTCTGAAGTCTCAACCTGCCTACTCTTCAGAGTCAACTGACGGGCCGATCGTCGCGTGGCCGTATTTATAGGGAAGGGGGGCGGGTACTCCATTGACGTAGTTAATGACGTAGTATTGACGTCAATGGGGTATTCACGCACGGTGTCAGTGCGGGATGCACTCCGATTGGGTGTGACACGGCGACCACTGAGAAGCGGCTTCCATGCTGATGGGAGTCTGTGATTATCATCTCTGGTGTTCAAACAATTCTCCAGAAGATGGCTTCGCAAAAGGAGCCGAAACGTCGAGATTTTTCAAATCTTTTACGCGGTTCATCCCGAGAACCAAGTTTTTCATATATATATATATATATATATATGTATATATATATATATATATATATATATATATATATATATATATATATATATATATATATATATATATATATATATATATATATATATATATATATATATATATATATATATATATATATATATATATATATATATATATATATATATATATGGGGGTTCCGGGGACACACGAATTGCGGTCAAAATTTGAAGCAGGTAGAAGGGTACTTAGGTGGTTGTTTGGAGACACACGAATTGCGGTCAAAATTTGAATCAGGTAGAAGGGTACTTAGGTGGTTGTTTTCGACGACTGAATTTAGTGGAAACTTACATCGATGAAGATTCGAAATTTCCTCCCGTCATTTGGGCGGAATGTACCGAAAGCCGCGTACCGGACAACACACGCTTGCGACTCTTTTCATTCAAAATTTAGCAGAACCTGCAGTTCTCCGCATCCCAACATTAATCGTTTTATAGAAACGTTAAAAAGCATTCAAACAGATACTTATATTAAAATAAATTCTGTTATTGATAATAAAACGAGATTTGTGCGAAAAAAAGTATTAGATAAACAAGAGTTTATTAACAACAAAATTGGTCAGTACAATAAAAAAGATATTAGTAGGTATAATTTTGTGAAATGTGTTAGTTATAAGTTTAGTGAAGTAATTTTATGATGTATATGCAAGTAGATGTACTCTGTAGTATTGTATAATTTCTATGTTTTGTATATTATATATATATATATATATATATATATATATATATATATATATATATATATATATATATATCTTTATAAAAGTTAGAACTTTTACTTTCAATTTACCCTCTTGCCCCTAAATAAGTTTCTGACCGCAGTTTGGTTGGAGATTAGGACTCCTCAGGTAGGCACAAAAATTTTGACCGCAATTCAGTCACTCTCGCAAAATCGACCGCAATTCGTGTGCACCGATATATATATATATATATATATATATATATATATATATATATATATATATATATATATATATATATATATATATATATATATTTCCCCCCGGTACATATTGACATTTCCAGCGACTCCCATCGAGTCGAGTGAGCTGAAATTTGGTACCTGGGATTGTTTCCGCTGCAGAACGGAAACTATCAAAATATGGTTAAATTTTTCCAACCGCCGCCATTTTTACGTAGGTTCTTCTTGTTTTTAAAAAATTGGTTTTTGAAAAATTGCCGAACTACACAGTTCGTTAGAGGACTACACATTGAGTTAAAGGGTTGAAGTTTGGTACGAACATTGAGATTATGTTGAGATCCATTTCTGGATTCAATGCTTTTTTTCAACCGCGATTCACTTCGCGAATTTTTTTTACGATAGTGGGTTGAAATTTGGCATATGGATTGAGATGATGTTGAGGTGCGTTTTTACGTTGGTTTAAATTTTTTTCCTCAACCACGATGCATTATTTTTTTTATAGTAAAATAAATTATTTTCGTCTTTTCAATTCGGTTTGCTATAAGCGTGATTTTTCAAAATATAATTCAAACCGTAAGGATCGCATCTCGACGTGATGGAGCTCTGCTGTTCGCGAGTGTTTTTATAATCGTTATATAATGTAAATACTATTTTACTGCCGGATGTTAAAATTTTAAAAGTTTTTGAAGATTTTCGAGCATTGCGCATCTCTACAGCCACTTTAAATTCAGATGTAGGACTGAAAATTTCCACATGAAATCGGTTGATCTTAAGGAGGTGCAATTTGGCGGTTTCACATATTATCTGAAATCACCGCAATTTGTTTATAGAAATTTCATGCGTTTTCGCAGATGTTCAAGCTTTTTGTATCTGTTCATTTCATCCAAATTGATGTAATGGCTGAACAATTTTAATCCGAAACAGGAAAAATATGAGGAAAAAATACGACTGCCAGAGTGAAGGTAATAACGTTTTAAAATCGCTATAATCATTCATTCGTATGCAAAAAGGAAAAAATAAAACTAGTGACGAAGCTCGGCTGCTCTGGAGTCTTTTTTTTATTTATATAATATCGTTCTACTTCTCGATTCATGCGTTTCTTTAAAATAAAATAACTAAGTTTGGTAGTTGAGAATTGTAATGTTCTCTTACATAGATTCAAATTTATATATACACACACACACACACACACACACACAACACATATATATATATATATATATATATATATATATATATATATATATATATATATATATATATATATATATATATATATATATATATATATATATATATATATATATATATATATATATATATATATATATATATATATATATATATATATATATATATATATATATATATATATATATATAGGAAAACAGAAGTCTTTGCTGAGTTGTTGAGATAATTAGGTATTATTCTTGGGATAGCAGCAATGAAAGGCTCTACTCTTTTTTCTTAAGCTCTAGCTTTCAAGATACATTTATCTCTTCATCAGGAGCACTACAAGATATGAAGAATAAGTACAATTATTTAAAACAAAACATACTACTTACAGAAATTGAGATTAATTCAGAAGAGCACAAAAAAATCTATTAGAAATGACGTTCAAAAGAAACCCATAATATGTCATAACATGTCAAACCGATCTATCATGTCCAAAGGAAATAATGGATTGCCAATACTCAAACAATATCTAACTGAATAATTTATTTATGTTTGATTGCCTCGACTGTTGATACTGGGGATGTTTTTACGAGTTTTACAAAATTGCCTATATATATTTTTTTTTTGGAACAAAATTGTGTAAAAGTGTTTTAAATTTTGGTGTTTGTGGTAGTAACCTTTTAATTTTATTTGTGACGTAATGTTATTATTTCTATGAATACCTACAGAAAGCATAACTACGTTGGAACTGGACAGTTGGAGCGATGAGAGGTGACTGGTTATAAAGAATGAAGAAGAACCTGAATTTTTCACATTTAATGTCAAGCCGATTGACGTCAAAATAAAATGACAGAAACGTCACCTTACTACATTAGAATCACCAGCTTTCCTGGAAATTTTATAATTTTATGTTTATAACTGTACTAACTCAATCGTATTCAATTTGAGGTTTTTAAATGATTATTGGTAGAAGTGAACTTACCTTCATGTCACATAAAATAACATCTTCTGAATTAATCTCAATTTCTGTGAGTAGTATGTTTTGTTTTAAATAATTGTACTTATTCTTCATATCTTGTAGTGCTCCTGATGAAGAGATAAATGTATCTTGAAAGCTAGAGCTTAAGAAAAAAGAGTAGAGCCTTTCATTGCTGCTATCCCAAGAATAATACCTAATTATATATATATATATATATATATATATATATATATATATATATATATATATATATATATATATATATATATATATATATATATATATATATATATATATATATATATATATATATATATATATATATATATATATATATATATATATATATATATATATAATATATCAGACATTAAACATTTTTCGGAAATCGTGGTCTAGCGGGTCTAAAACGGATTTAAAAAATATTCCCGCACCTGACGGCTTTCCTTCGATACACTGTAATAGTATGGATTTTATGGGATAATATAATAATAATTATGTATATGTATATATTTTTGAAATTTTTTTGTGTCTGATATTATAACAGATATCAAAATTCCTGGCCCAGATGGTCTAAAACGGATTTAAAACACCTTCCATACCTCGCTGTTGACTTTCGATACAGTGCAATAGTCTATTATTTTCGGAGGAAAAATGAATAAAAAGGTAAGAAACTGTTCGATAAAAATGCTTGCGAAACGGAATACCTTGAAGCTGACTCGTTACTATGAATATTTTGAAAATATAGTATATGGTTATTTTGTCTCTATCGATCAATATCAAACAAAAACCTCTATAAGCCTTACAGTTTGAAGAGAGGAATAACGCAGCACCACATAATAGATTTATCGCCAGTTTTCAGTTTGGAAATTTCATAATTTTCATATTCTTCGTTAATCTCATTCATTCTGATAATCACACTATCGAATATTTGTATAACTGGAGTAATCTTAATTTCAGACCGTTGACACTATGCAAGACAATGTGATGAGTTAATTTTAAAAAATGTTGAAATACTTGTTGAGGCCAGATAAATGTTTTGTATACAATTATTGACTATACAATGGTCATATTGATATAACCGATTTTTATTGTTATTATTTGGTCAGTTTACCTAGTTGTATCTTGAAATATTCTACTATGAAGACATTCAAAACTAAAATGAATTTGATATAATCCACTCGCAGAAATTGATAAATAGTAAACAATAAAATCAACTGCTTAGTGAAAATTTATTTATTCTGTTTAGATAAATAACTCGCTCTAGTAACACTGATTCCTAACTAATAAAAACATTGTTGATGAAACAAATGTAGGACAGAACACAGGAATCCTTCAATAATTACTGTGGGAGTTGTCTTCGCTTTGCGAAAACAGACATAAAGTCGATTTCGAGGCGTATCTTCTTAGTTTATGTTCTTAGTCGAAAATTCTTATATAATGCTATTAGTTGAGATGCTTAAGGAATATGAAATTGTTTTCCCATGATTATAAAATGTTAACAAGTACCTAAAAGAACTCCCTGAAAGTTTTAATCTTGTTTCATTTTTGGCACCATTGTAATTCTGATCCCACGTACGTTTGGCCTTCACTAGAAATCCTATTTAATTCACTTCATATAGTTGATATTAAATATTATCATGTTCATGTGTAAAATCTCAACTTTCGGCATGTGTAATTTTATTGGAAGGAATTTCGTCAATGCGACGGAAATGTTTAACGCAATTGGAGATGCACTCTATTTAATTTATTCTGTAGATTATTTCACGTTTTCCATATCTTGACTAATTCACTACGTTTAAAAATTATTATGATCTTTATTCATAGTATCAATTGATGAATATGTAATCAATTATAACTTATTCGCAACTACATTTCGATAGCTATAAACATTGAATTAGCAAATGTTATGTTTTCGCTCACAAAAAAATGCCTGTAGTTAAGTAATTCTCCGATCACAGAATTTGAGCAGCGCAGCTCAACCAAAAAGCAGAAGATGTGCATATCAATTATGAGCAACATATCCGTTTTTTTGAAGTGTGTAGGAAGCTATAAAAAACCAGTTTTCGAAGGATTTTTACGGTTTACGGGATTGAAAATTCGTACGTAGATTGAGAGATGTTGGGCAAATGCCTTTTTGGGTAAGGGGTCATCCATAAATTACGTCATAAGAATTTCCGGATATTTTTACCCACCCCCCGTCCTTGTCACAGCTGGTCACATTTGTGAGACTCCCCCACCCAAGTGTGGCGTCACATATTCTGCAAATTTTCATTTGGAAATTATTGAATGAAAACAGCGGTTCCGAAATCAGTTTTATTTCCATTTAAATTAGTTTTTAATAAAATTAACATCGAATCAAACAATTAACGAAACAAAAAACGATTTATTATATTAATCAAAGAATTTAAAACAAAAAACAACCGACTTCGTTAATCAAGAAATTAATAAAACAAAAAATTTTAATAGAATTATATTAATTAAAGATACAAACTTAATAATCTCTATTAGTCCATGGACTAATAGATTTTTAAATGTGACGTCACGAAATTCAGGACCCCTCCCTCCTCCTTGTCACATAATGTCCCACTTCGTCGACCCCCTCCCTCCCCGTAAACGTGTGACGTAATTTATGGATGGCCCCTAATAACTGTTGCCATTTTTATGTGGAGATTTCTTATTTTTTCGTAGTTTTTATAGATCTGATCATCCACAGCTACTCCAGGTTCAGTTAATGGGTTGATATTTCTTTCATACATGGATTGAGTTGATGTTCGGAAAGTTCATTTTGATGATTCGAACTATTTTCTTCAAGCGCCGCTATTTTAATGTAGATATCTCATGTTTTTCGTGGGTGTTAAGGTTCCGCTAGTTTCCACAGCCCCTCCAAATTCAGGTTTAGAATTTGTGTATGAGAAAGAACATGAATGAGGGGAAGATATAACCTTTGTGACGGAGCTCTGATGCCCAATCTTTTTTTTCTTGAAGAAGGCTTGAAAATTAGATATTCTTATTGATATTTCCAATGAAAATAATAACTGCTGCAATGGTTTTTTGTATGTATGTGGAAAAGCGATGAGACAGTGAACGGAAAATAATCATTTAATGGATTTAAGCATAGCAGTTTCAAAAGCTGATTGCGATCTGCCAAACTTCCTCGATGGACTGGTAATAATCTCCGGAATTATGCTTTCAAGCCCTCTCCAAAACAAACTTCATTCATCCTTGATTTGGTTTCGTTTTCTCTTTTTGTTCCAACTCCCGAATTTCGTTGGGAATTTTGTTATCATTTTCCTGTGTATAATGAATGAAAATTGGTTGTGATTGATGAAAGAATTCAATTAGCCATCCGAGCTTCCTCTTCACGGTTATTAATTTGGATTTAGAGAACAGAAACTCAGCTACACGAATTTCTTTGTTGAATAGACACAGAAATGATGCGGCAAAATTAAATTACATCTCGTTCTTTAGAGTGGAAATTCTCTCCAAATGATGACGAAAATTTCCGTAGGAGATAGTGCAGGATTTGAGCTTTGTATTTCATAATTATTGAATCCTATTAGCAACGCAATTAATTCTTGTGACCAAATTTATCGAAAGTTAGATTATAATTTTATGAACGTAACGTTCTCTTGAAAATATTGGACAGATTTTCACAGTTTTTTAACCACAGATAGTAGAGATTGTTATATAGAAAATATTTTCCTTCTTAGAGTTCCATACTCCGAAAGGAAAAAACCTCGGAAAAAACGGAACCCTCATAGGATCACTTAAAACCTACAGGGTACATCCCGTGAACTCAGAATCTTGAAATTTGGTACGAAGTACCATCTTATCCCATTAGTGCATAAAGTTTACAGATGGAGGAAAAACCGATTTTTTGAAAAAAGCTAGTTAATATGGTTCGAAGTAATACAAAAAACAAACATAGGTATAAAAAAAAAACATTTTTTGCGAAAATACAGATCATCCGATATAACGGATTATATGCCAAAGAAACATGCACTTAGAAAGTATGTTAATTTTTGAAACACGAATTTGGATGTAGTCTCATTTAGTGCAAATAAATTTGCTCTGGACTCATCTATTGAGGAATTTTCTTCAAGGTCACCATGATATCTAATGTTTTCAATGTTTTCATTGAGATCGGTAATCAAGGGCTGTAGAGTTTGTACAGCTGGTCCTTTGGATCAATTTTATGATTATCATTCAGATGGATGTGTCTCAATATTTGTTCAAATCTATTGAGTCTTATACTTTCCTGAAGTATTTTTGGTATCTTCCTCCGACTTGATCAGTACATCCGTTTGTTAGGATTTTCCGTATCCAGATAACAATAGAGCTCCAATAAAGACGTTCAGCTCATCGAGCGTCATATTCAAATTGAGGTTTCTCTGCGATGCATACAAATTAGTCTTGGTCAGTATTCTGCTAAGTAACTCTTATGGCCAAAAAAATTTTGTTTTGGTCAAATGAGCCTTGTTAGTTTTGGCATATTACGATGATGGTTCCTCAACACTTGAGCCAAAATCAAAATAACTAACAGTAGCTGTTTTACTGATTATGATTCGCCTATCATTCAGAACTGCAGTGCGTAATTCATATGCACAATTAGCTCTTAATAGTTTGAACCCCAGATGATCTACATTGCCTTCGCAATATTCATCGCTAACGTCACTATCGCAGTCTGCGTTTTCTACGTGATCGGGAGGTTCAACATAAATGTCAGTTGGCTGTTCCACCTCATCTTTTTCGATTTCATCCAAGAGATGCGCGAGCGACAGTCTTAAAAAAAGAAATGAAAACATAAAGTACGCACCTGCTGACAGATACATAAATAACAGTTGACTCTAGAGGCCTCGGTAGACCAGCGGTAAGGTGAACCGCCTTATACCGTTTGTAAACCGAGGATTGTGGGTTCGAGTCCCACCTCGCTCTTGGGTGTTGTGTATATCCGGAATCTAGTGGTTATTTATGATTAAAAATTGTTGGGTAATGTACATAGTTTACAAGCCCATTGGCCGTTCGGAACCGGCGTTAAACTGTAGGTCCCTCGAGATAAAAAAAAACAGTTGACTATCGAAATATCTACAGGAAAGCACTTTTTGCATACAATCCGATATATCGGATTATCATAATAACTTGTTATTAGTTTACTGCTGAAACCAATTTATGTTGAAACCCCAGTAGACTTTCATTCACTGATATCTTTTTAACGTGTTTTCATAAATAATAATATTTTTTAGCTGTTTATAATTGAGTAATTTTAATTTGACTTACCCACCGTTCCTCTTGCTGTACAATGTCGAGTTCATGATCAATAAAAAAACACTTTTGGATATCAAACAGCAAATACAGTGGGTTTTTTGTGTATTTACACACAACAGAAGGTTGTTTCTTTCGTTCGCAGCACAAAAAATTTTTATAATTATGTTTACATTCGCTTAGTGCGCAAAAAAATGGTGATCCGATTTATCGGATCAGATGCTCTAATGGGTTATAGCACAAATGAAGGAAAAATTGCGAAACCCGTAAATTTTTTGTCACGTCATATAATAAATAAAAATCTTGTACGAAACCCTCTGTGCGCTGGCCCGAGTCGCACTTGGTCGGTTTTTTTTTCATAGAGAATATAATTTTTCTGATTTAGGATGTGTAACACCTCAGCTATCAGTATATGGAATATCCTGAGACTTCCAGAATGCGATGAAAATATTTTAACAGGAACTAACGAGAAGCGACCGTTCTTCAATTTATTTGTATTTCACTTTTCTTTTTTTTTATTATTAATCTTTCAGAATCCATATTAGGATTTTTAATATTATTATAATTATTATTCATAGTGTATAAACTGATGAATGTATAATCAATTGCAATTATTTGATACCAATTTCTCAATATTCATAAAGAGTGAATTCGCTTTTTGAGTCAAGTGAAAATAACAAAATGTCAGCTATACTCACCACGCTGAAAATTTCTATATTATAACAGAAGCGGGCGCGGTTTCAACTTGGATATGTGTCTGCTTGAGAACGAACACCTCGTACCGCTTTGACATCTTGAGGATTGCTTTATGTGGTAGAAACTCTTGATGATCTTTCAAAGGAGAACGCTTTTAATTGATCTCAATACTCACGTAATTATTTTTTTTTGACTATGCAAGTTTAAAATACTTTTATATAATGAACAATATTATTGAATGAATAAGAGGTAATAACATCAATAGTTCCATAACACCTCTGATATGAAAGGAGAATTCAAAGTGTTAATGATTTGGTTATTACCTACTTTTTCGGAACGAAACAGAACTAAAATATCATGTAAAACTAGGGTTGCCATTCGTCCGGGATTCCCCAGATTTGTCCTGGTTTAGGGGGCGTCCGGACGGGACTTTCAAAATATGTCTGGATAAAACCCGGACAAATTTTTTGTCAGGGAAATCCCGATTGATCGAAAGATGAGTAATATATTGAAACAAATCTTAGCTAGAAATTAATGTATAATCGTGAGTCGCCTACAAGCTGAATTCAGAGAGAAACTTGCTAAATACACAGACGGTTTCTCCTCTGACCAATATGAAGTATAATTTTAAAGATTTGAGTTGTTCCCACCTTTAAAAATTTCTGATGAAAAAAAAGACATTTTGGCAGAAATTGGCAAGTCTGAAAAATATCGAGTTAATCAATAATTTAGGCTTTTGGTTACCTAAACTATCTAACCGAACTAGATGACCTATCCTATAATTTCACAATGTAGAATGTAGTCTACTTGATCTATTCTGATCTACGAAAAATTATCATTATAAGTTGTTTTTTATTTTATGATACAAAAAAAAGAGTTTTTCTGATTATTTTTGTTACCTACCAGATTATCTCAAATAAAAAACTATAAACTGTTTTATAATAATAGATATTTTATTTGTTTTTTTGTTAATTAATTTTTTAGTACGTGTCCATTTGGAGTAGATAACAAATTGAGGTGTATACGACAACTCAAACAAGCGGTTTAAAGTTTAAATGAATGAAAAAATTTAAAAATAATGTTTTATTTTATTCGAAAAAAACATATTTTACGGGGAAATAACTAAATTTCACCCAAATGTTCGGGGTTTTTAAAGTTTTTTTCTGGTGTCAGCAATTTAGGACAATTTAGGTGATAGCAACCCTATGTATTACCCCAAAAAATGAGTTTTGTTCCATCAGATATCAATTTTAACACTTACCCATATACAATACCATAACCAAATAGGTCAGAAATTGAACAAAACAAAACAAAATTTTTTTTGTTACAGTTCCCTCACCATCAAAGAACAACTGTATTCTTATAGCATTACAATGCAGGTTATGAATTTTAATTACGAAATGCATTAAGCACTTATCTTGAATCAGTTTTCAGGTTTAATTATATGAATGTATGTGCACGATGAAGATCAATAAAGACTGCATTAGGCACATATAGCTCATTGTGTCGAAATAAAAAACCCCGTGAAGAGTTATGACTATTGCCCCCAATGGCCCCTTCAATATTGATAAACGACAAATAATGGATTTCCGTTTCAGGTTCAAACCGATATATTCTGATGTGATTTTAAGTTGAATATTTCAAATTGATTGTACATATCATGCTGTATTTCAAGTTAAAGTCGAGCTAATTCATTTATGATTCGTTAAAGGACTAAAAAAGCGCATGACAATCAGGAGTCATATTTTCCGCTCATTTTGATGGTTACAACTGAAAGCCTCGAAAATATCTCGACATTTCTTCATGAAAATGGGGGCGGTAAGATTTGGGAGCACAAAAAGGCACATCCCAGATATCAGCTTAACTCGTATACAAATATTTTTTCTGATTTTTAAGAGGCTCTAACTATACACTAAGGTTGAAAACGCTCGAAATTAAGTACATTAAAATGGCAGCGGCTTGGGGAACATTTTGAACTTTTTCACTCAATTTGGAGGAGCTATGGCGGAACATTTTCCTCTTTTTTCCGCCTCCAAAAAATCCCAGAGACTTTGTCATTATTAATTCCCACAAATGTCGCACCTTCTTTCCACAAAACGGGTGGAAATTTTGATGGTTCTGTTCTGTTTCTAAATTTCAGCTCATTTCGTTTTTCGGAAGTGACTGTATATATATATATATATATATATATATATATATATATATATATATATATATATTATATATATATATATATATATATATATATATTTATATATATATATATATATATATATATATATATATATGTATATATGTATATGTATATATATATTATCATCCAAATCCTCAAAAATCGATTTCTAGGACGCATGAAACAGTATCTCCTCGTTGACAGTGCAATAATCTATTATTTTCCAGGAAAATGCGACTAAAAACGTATCTACCTGTTTCTTATACTTATTCAGTAAGTTTTTTTCAGCAAAATTACAACAATATAATACATTTTTGGAACAAACTCATTTATATGTTATAGTTTGTTATTCAAAGCACTTAATATATTAACACGAAAATAGCACCTTTCAGTCAATATGTTAGGAGCGTAGTATTTCGGAATGTACAAACAATGTCGAGTGCCAAAAATAATCTAGCAAGACTAATGTTTCGATAATCTTTTTGAGGATCATATAACAAAACAAAATACTCGTAATACGACAGCTCAGGTTGACAGGATAGTCGAATTATGTTTCAAGAATATTATCTAAGTATGGGAGGGTATTTGTCAATTGAGTGCAATTTGAAAATATAGAATAATTGTTATTATAACTGATGTTATATATTGAAATAGTGAAATCCACTCTCCGTTACTGTTGGGTTTATCAAAGGATCTTCGGATCTGATCTGCTCTAATTTAGAATAAAAATAATAAACTGTATAGGAATGATTCATTTTTTAGGGATATTTGGAGAATTGACACAAATCCCTTTATGTCCAGTTTCCGTAATTCACTAATTCAATCACATTCTAACACAATCTATTTACTACTTTTCAACCGACTTCAGGAGAAAAAGGAGGTGCTATGTCCGTCTGTATGTTTTTTTATGTGTTTGCCGATATTTCCGTCAATTGCGGACCACTTTCAGAAAACCTTTTTCAGTTTAAAAGGATATTACTACTGGGGTGGTCGCATTTTCACCAAATCGGGATCTAATTATGGAAACTTCGAGAAATCAAGGGAAATCCGCAAAGATTAATTTTTCATACCTTATTCAGGCTTTTCCGACTTGGAGTTGTCATCTCGTGCTGCTGAGCTAAATGAAAGCCTCAGCACGTTGTTAAGGGGATAATACTGCTATTTGTCGACAGAAACTACTTAGTAGTGATTAGAAATTAATTAGAACTTACCTAAACAAACTAAAACCCTCAACTAAATAAACTACCCTTCTATTCATACGAAAGATAATTATAAGTCGGTTTAATTTTTTTTTAATTTGTTTATTACACTTATGTTGAAATCAAAATTAAAGAAGCATTATAGTGCCACATTGTTTTATCTTCTATATATTTATATATATATATATATATATATATATATATATATATATATATATATATATATATATATATATATATATATATATATATATATTATAATTTGTTTGAAAATATATCCAACTGTATAAACTCTTCAGGTACCTATAATGTTTTCAAATAATTAATTTATTACTTATGTTCTTATATATTTGTGTTCCTTCTTTCGACATATTTTCACCTTCTGATACTATAATCTAAATTGAGCAAGTTTAGAATCTACCTTTCGACCAGTTTCAACAACATTCAGTAGATTCAACGGAGTATGTAGCCGTTAACCGTTTCATCAATACTTAAGTTGAGCAGATAAATTGAAAGTCGTTTCACAGTCGTTTACACTGCTTGCACTCTGATGCATCCTGTCGTAAATTCAAATAGCTGCTAGACTGTTTTTCGTCCCAGACGTTAATTTAAAAGTACATCGGCCCAGAAAAATTGCAGATTGCTTAC
Source organism: Cynegetis impunctata (assembly GCA_030704885.1). NCBI lineage: Eukaryota > Metazoa > Arthropoda > Insecta > Coleoptera > Coccinellidae > Cynegetis > Cynegetis impunctata. The sequence continues at coordinate 145,084 of JARQZK010002254.1, read as the reverse complement.
TTGCCCTCCAATTAAAATGTCTCATTTTACAGTAGAGGTTTTACAGTCAGTTTGAACATTCCATATTGTGCCGCCTCAAGGCCGGAATTGAAGGATTCATGTTTGAAGTTTGTTCTCGTGAAAAACTCGAGTGAAAACGCGCCTCATTAATTAAAATTGCTGGAGAAACTGAAATGTTGGTACATTCGGTTTGTATTTCATTCATAGCAGTAAGGGCGTGAAACGCCGAAGACTTGATAGAGTTTGGTATCAGTTGAAAGGTTTTAAGTTGGTATTTTCGAATGCTATTCTAATATTCTTCCTATATTTTCTTCACTTCTGATTATTTTATACTGATTCGAATTATTCAACTGGATATATCCAGAAGATCATTATAGTGAGTGTTCTGAATTTTCATATAAGTTTCCGAATCCACTGATTGTTTCCTTCGTCAACTAAAATGAAAATAACGATCATATATATATATATATATATATATATATATATATATATATATATATATATATATATATATATATATATATATATATAAATATATATATATATATATATATATATATATATATATATATATATAATATATATATATATATTAATATATATATATATATATATATATATATATATATATATATATATATATAATATATATATATATATATATATATATATATATATATAGATTCATATCATTTTAATACATAAAATGATACTTATACATATTTATGTTCCTTCATCCTTATTTCATAGAGAATGTCATAACCTTTAATTATATGAATTTTATATTTTTTTGCAGAAGCAACTCAATCCTATTCAATACCGGAGGCCATCGATTAAAGAAGTGAGTATCTTCTGATTATGCTTATTCCGCTACAATCTACAACACACACGTTTTGTTTATATGGTTTCAATATTGATTTGAGCAGCTATCAACTTCGAATTCTACTACACTTTTCGAAGTGAAAATCATTCATACGATTTTCATCGTTGTTATAATGACTTTCATTGCATCATCTTCGGAACGTAAATTCAGTCTACTGTTATATATAATCAGAACATTATGAGGAATGTAGGAAATCTGCCCCAAGACCAACAATAATAGAAAACATCATAAGAGCATTTTCATGCTTTTCTTGCTGAGAATTCATTCAATTTTTCTCTTGAAATAAGTCATTTCTCGTGTACGACGGTAAAGCATGGTAGAATCAGAATTATAGATAATACGTGCCATCTTGAAATTGACCCTTACGGTATAATGATGAACATAATACATTGGAGGGTTAAGCGTGTGCGGTTGAGGTGCTCGATATCAGGAAGTGATTAGTCCTTTGGTAATCTAATCCGGTTTATGTTTGAGAACGGTAAGGTTCTCGGACTGTAAACAACCCTAGCATAATTTCCAAACCTGGTCTGCGTACATATACACTCATCCCATTGAAACTAAGCCCCTCATTGTATCACTTCACTATCAGAAGTATCCAGTTACACTTAAGAGAATCGGTGAAAAAGTACTTCTGCTCAATATAAAGCTACAGTTTCACCGGAGGAACAGTGAGAAATATTTTGTTGCTGAATGTTTCTCCTTGTTGCCAAAAGTATAAACTTATGGCAACATAGGTACGTAAACTTCTTGTTTCCACTGAAGCAACTGAAATTGTCAATAGTTGCATATTATTTAGAAGAAATAATCAACATTTGTTGCCGAAACATGAAGAAATTTTAAGGAACATTTTGGAATATTTACAGAAACAAGCAACAGCAACAAAATGTTCCTCAATGTTCCTCTGATGGAAACGTTACTATCTATATTTATTCGTTTTCGTACTTCACTGCAAACTGAAAATCTGCGACACTAATATATAGTAGTTGCGTTCGGGGCCATCCATAAATTACGTCACACGTTACGGGGGAGGGAGGGGGTCGACGAAGAGTGACATGGTGTGACAAGGGGGTGGGAGGGGTCCTAAATTCCGTGACGTCACATTTCAAAATCTATGCGACTTGTTACGTAAATCATGTGCGTGAATCTCAATATTTATTACAAATAGTAAAATGCGAGGTTGTCCCATGTTGTGGTGTGCGGCGATCCAGTCTTTGGCGACTATTGCGAGAGGGGTTCTTACCATCACCTGTTTCAATGAGTCAGACGTCAAACGGGTACGTAACCACAGAAAAAGATGACTCCGAAGGAAAATTCGCTCCACTATTACTTCAGTTAGCTTTGGATATCTGAGCGTCATCATTTGAAGCAAGTTCTGTATGATAGCTATAGACCTTTTCATCATATGACAAGCGCATGCGCAGCCGCCATGTTGAAAGAGCGGGAATTTAAAAGTTTCGTACTGTTTTTTACCATAATGGCTAGGCTAGCTATATTATCTCCGAAAATCTATCGAGCATTGAAATGAATTATTGATGGTACTGTACTTTTTCACAATTCGGTTGAAACATATCATTGTGATCAATTAAAAAGGTGGCTTAAGTGCCACGGACGTTCTCAAAAAGGCAAAAAAGTGAACTGGTTGAAAGGTTAGCAACGAGAACAATATTATATTAATTCAAATATTATACTAACAAATTAATTTTGTCAGGGTTAAGAATTCTATACGAAATGAAGTACCTGTTGACAGAGGAAAATGGCTGGGCGTTTTGAAGAAAAGAAATGTGAACCATAACATCTCAAGCCATTAATTATCCGCAAGTTTGGTAACCATTTCCTTCAAATGATGTGCCAAAAAACTTTAATTACGGATGTATTCATCATTATTTAGTAACATCGTGTATAAATCATGATGATGATGAAAGTGATATTGAAAATTTGAACAATAATCAACACTCAAATGAAAATTATAGCACATCTAAGCTTAAATATTTGGATGCCAGTGAAAAAGATAGCTTACCCTGTACCAGCAAATTATGCATTAAATGCTTCAAAAAACTATTAAAATTTCTAGACCAAAAAAATAAAAATAGATGATAATTTTGAGCTTTTATTTTCAATACAATAACAACAAAAAAATTATCAAAGTTGATATATGTATAAGTGCATTAATAGAGTTAATAAATGACTTTATTGTCATTTATTTATATATGCAAATCTTTATAAGTTCAATGGAACTTTTATATACCTATGGTAGAGAAAATGTTTGATAATTTCTATTAACTATTTGTCTTGTTTTTCAATTTACACAATTATTACATTCTTTTGTATTTATCAGTCAAAGACTACAGGATTTTGAAAGTTAACCACACATGCATAAACAAATACAATTTGTGACATCATGGTATGCATATTCAATGATAAAACTGTTTGAAGAAGTCAAGTACTACTTCTCCAGGTAGCAAAAAGTCTGCAAGTTTCGATCGTTTAAATATTTCAGGATCTGATATTGATCCTTCATAAGCATCAGATACAAAACTAACTCAGCCATTCGGAGTATTGTAAGCTAAATCTTCAATCAAATATCCCATGCGCAATCTCAATGATACCAAAATTAACTATTGCATTGATCGTTTAGATTTTTGAATACCCAATACTATAAGTCTTCACAAGCTGGACTCAAAAATTTTGTAAAGCTATAGAATTCAGACATTTTTCCATGGCTGAACTTTTCGGTTGATTAACCTGAATAATTTTATGGTAATATTACATATTTTCACGAACTCGGTTTGAATTTCTCTGCTTCCAGTAGTTTTGATGGTTTCTTCTCTGATTTCACTTCTTCCAAGTACAGCCATCTCCGAAGATAAAGAATTATCTGGAAATTGTGAATTGAAACACAAATTTTTATCAACAATACTGTGAACCTCTTCATGAACCGTTGATGTCTATAATAATAGAAAAGAGTTTTAATTTTAATCTATAGACTTTTACATTTAAACTTTACTTGCTTAGTAATGACAGTGTCCTTTATTTTTGTTGGTAGAGATCCATTTGTTTCTTCCATATCAACTCTTTTCTATTTGTTTAATAAACTGGTTCTTGCTTTCAGGACCTACAAACAAGATAGATGTTATAATTATAAACATCTTACTCATTGAATAACAATACCTTAATTGATCAATCAATTTGTTGAAATTCTTGATAGCTCAGAAGATTGGGATTTTCTTCAGTTGGACTTTTTCCATGAAAATGTAGTGAACAGATATAAGTATCTTTAGTAACAACATAAATCGTTCGAAAACCTCTGTCACTTCGACCACATTTTTTCACCCATATATCACATTTTGAACATGTTTTGATATGTAATTTGCCTGATGATTTGATAATTCTTTTTTGATATTGTAGGCAAGGTTTTGGAAAATTTATGAAGTAATAAGTATTGGCTTTGAATGCCTTATACCGTGTATCACTCTCACATACTTCATAACAACACCGTTTTGTTGTTTCTTTTCGTACAGATAACATCACTATAGGTGACTTGAAAAATTTATTTTGTAATTAACACACTTCTTGTTTTATTTTTCTGTTACTTTACTGCAATTTATTTCATGTATTTAATAGTTGTTGATTTAAATTGTCTGAGCACAGGTATTTTAACATGCTTGTTTACTAAAAACAGTACGAAAAAGATGGCGGAAACTGACGCATGCGCACAAAAAAAATTATGTGATGACCTATTGCCATAGTGTCCAAGCATACTTGTTTAAGCGATCATGTGGCATCTGTGGTATATATTTTGCATCATATAAGACAACTAATCAACATAAGCAATTACATAAGAGGCAACAAGAAGTTTTACCTATCGCGAAGTTTCGTCCACAAAGAATTGCTGCTAGACGTGCCAGGGAATTTCTTTGTGTGGATGAAGACGATGATGCTGTATGGTTGGATGAAAAAGATGTTGACACAACTAATGTTTCTGATATTAACAACCCTAACGAGAATGAAGTGGCTGCTATGCCAGTTATAAATAATTTAAAGGAGTGGGTTCAAAGTCCATGGACTAAAGATTATTAAGTTTGTATCTTCAATTAATATAATTCCAGTAATATTTTTTGTTTAACATAGTAAATCATTTTTTGTTTTGTTAATTTCTTCAATTAATATAATTTATCTTTTTTTGTTTTGTTAATTGTTTAATTTGATGTTAATTTTATTAAAAAAATAATTTTACTGGAATTAAAACTGATTTCGGAACCGCTGTTTTTATTCAATAATTTCTAAATGAAAATTTGCAAAATATGTGACGTCACGCTAGGGAGGTGGAGTCTCTCAAATGTGACCAGTTGTGACAAGGACGGGGGGTGGGGAAAAAAATCATGAAATTCGGGTGATGTAATTTTTGGATGACCCCTTCTCGATACGTTTTCATTGCGATAGCAACACGGATTTTTTCACAAATGTTTCCTATTTTATTTTTAAGTTTACCGCTCAAAATGGAAACTGGTGACAAGTAGGAATATTCAACATTTGTTGCCGAAAAATAAAAAAATTTAAGGAACATTTACGGAAACACGGAACTGCAACAAAATCGTTCCTCCGGTGGAATCGTAGCTTGAAGGATGACAAGTAGAAACAGTTAACATTTGTTGCCGAAACATAAAAATATTTCATTTTCATCAACATTTAGTAACAATTAGGAACATTTTCGGAAACACGCAACAGCAACAAAAATGTTCTCCTCATTGTTCCTCCGGTGGAACATTCCCATTCCCGAATAATTAGACCAAGCAACAGAGTAGAAAAGGAATGATTCTGTGACAAAAATAGTAGCTAGATACCGCTTGTTCCATTACACGAAAGACACTACGTATACTTATATCCTTTCATGTTTTGGAAATGTAGTTGATTATAAGAAGATTTATAACCTATAAATTATAAAAAAGTTATGAAAACTGTAAATGTATGGCATTTGTACGGGTTTCGTTAGTTTTCTGACAGGCAAATGATATTCTGCGATGTTAATATTCTTCAATGTCATAAATGAAATGTATGTTTGTTAATAAGGTTCAAACTTATGTTATTTGTGATTTTCCTTCACGCGGATGGCATTCTGGAATGGCATCAAGTCATTCTTGTCAGTAACAACATGATTTTTTATCGAGCAGTTCTAATGAATATTCACTAATAAATAGCTCAATAGTAGTGTACAATAAAAATTTGAAGGATTCCTATTTTATAAGCCTCTTTAAGCATGTGTACAATATATATATATTCGTGTATTAATATATATATATATATATATATATATATATATATATATATATATATATATATATATATATATATATACATTTATATATACATCTATATGCCCTAGCTCTACGGATGGTTCGATATTAGTTTTCAAACATATTGAAACTAGTAGGTACTATTGTAGATACTACAAAATGTATATTTTTATTTAGCGTTAAAATGCTGCTAAATAGGTAAGAAATAGATGAAAACTTGAGTGAAAATGGGGACTCACGTAAATATAGTATAGTATAGACAACTTCAAAACTAAGATTTTTACTGTTGCTCTTGTTTTTCTACTTCAGTACAAATCCGATCCAGTTGATACGGCGCTCCTTTTTTTCGTATTTCAATTCTCTACAATTAGTATGTTTAGAGCATCGACATTGCTTCATTAGTTTTCCTTTTATAAGCGAAAAAAACACGCCCCTAAAAGTTTATAAAAAATTAATAAATGACAGTTGCGTGTCCAAAGTATTGCAAAATATAAGTAGGAAATGTATTTCGTGTAATGGCACAAACAGTATCCTGCTACTATTTTTGTCACGCGAAATTCTCTATTGCTTTCTAAATTTACTCTTTCAACTATATCAGCCGACAAGGTTAAATTTGCGAATCTGAATGATAACTTGTATTAAGTTCAAGTTAAAAAGGTGAATATCAAAGAACAGTTGGAGAACCTCCTTAAGAAATCTGAATTTTTCGATCGATAATTGCTTGACTCACTTTGCAGTCGTTTCAACTTCCTCATACACTCAATGAAAAATGTAAAAATTACTAAACTATTCAACAGCGTAGTAGATGAATGAATATTCAGAAAGTAAGAAACAAAGTGAATGCAATAAATTAGCGGATCGAGAAATTCCATAATCTAGATTAATTCTTTCAAAGAGATTAATAAATTAGAATTATGCAATGTCATGAAAGATTTTCGTCGAAGGAAATTTTAATGTGAACTGGTGGGATGATATGGTTTGAACTGACACAAATTCCTAACCGACCATCATTAACGAATGTTTTTGAAAAAAAAAGCCCTATCTAATTAACGACAGTTGGTTGTGAAATGTTTGATATTTTCTGGAACAATAGTATTTCGAGGTTAATCAAAAGAAAACTAATAATCAATAAATTACAAAAAGGTTATAATAACTGTGAACGTAATATATGGCATTTGTGCTGGTTTCGTAATATTTTGATAAGCGTAATGATATTCTGCGATGTTAATATTCTGCAATATCATAAATACCTATATAATTATATATCAAATATGTTTTTGAATAAAGTTCAAACTGGTGTTCGTTGGAATTTTCTGACACGCAGATAACATTCTGGAATGGCATCAAATCATTCTTGGCAGTAATAATATGATTTTTCATCGAGCAGTTCTGAAAATTTTCATTAATACTTAGCTCAAAGGTTTTGTCGAATAAAAATAACAATTTAAGGGATTCCTATTTTATAACGGGAATTACGATTTTAATGTATATTTATTGTATATATATATATATATATATATATATATATATATATATATATATATATATATTATATATATATATATATATATATATATATATATATATATATATATATATATATATATATATATATATATATATATATATATATATATATATATATATATATATATATATATATATATATATATATATATATATAATATATTTTAAAATATAAATATAATATCACAGTGCTAAATCCGGTTATTATTGATGTTTACTACTATTGGTTGATTATATGAATACCGAGAAAATAATAATATCAATCGAATATTATTATCAATTTCCGACCGTGTTTCATAAAAGTTATAATAAAATATTGCAAATTATATCACAAGATATTTTTATTCAAAGATTACTTGCCGAAGGTAATAGAAATTCTCTACCATTAAACAAGATTTTGAAATTGAATCAGTCCATCCATCTAAGATTAAATTCACCTGAAAAATCACAATACTATAACTTTAATCATCGCAAGTGACTCAAAGAAATATTGTTTTGAATAATAAAATAAATAATCATCAAACATGAAGTTAGCTTCTTGAAAACCGGCTAGAATTAAAATTATTTATGTAAAATCAACAATTCATTCAAACTGAAATTATAAAAATTTTGAAAACAATTACTATCAAATTATTTAGATCAGAATGATTATTTATTTTTGTTACAAAGTAATATTTTTTTTGAATAATAATAATAACAATCATTAATTTCGATGTTTTGTTAAAGTAGTAAGAACACAAATATATATATATATATATATAACTTTTTGTTAAAAACAATGAGAATCATAGTTTCAACTTTGATAGCACAAAAATTTTAGAAATAGAAAAAGATCCAAAACGCAGAGAAATTTTAGAAATGTTACATATTCAAAAAAATTTAAATAAAGTCGTAAATGATAGAACAGATATAAAACATTCAAGTTCAATATACGCAGTAATTCTTTAATTTTTTTAAGAAACAACATAAATCAAAACAAAATAATTCAACAAACAAACTCTATCCATAACAACTCATCCTCTTAAACAAAATCTAAACATCTAGAACTTTAAATTTTTCTAAAAAGAAAGTATAGTTTAGAACATGTGATCTCCAAAATTACAAGTTATGTCTTTTTAAAGAAAACAATCAAATATTTTAAACCTATTTTGTACATTACGTGGGTGAAGGTTTCTGTGGTTCCCTTCCCATCTAATATCAACAGACCTATCTATTGATATTGGACTAAATAGCACGTAATTAATAACTGTAGTAATGAAAAACTTTTGATAAAAAGATAAATAGTACCCTATTCTTCGAATTTTCAAAATTAAAATAATTTGAACCTATTTCGAACATTACGTGGGTAAATGTTTCTGTGGTTTCCCTTACCATCTAATAATAACAGATTTGAATGTTAATATTGGACTAAATAGCACGTAATAAATAACAGAGAACGGCCACAGCCGAAAAATTTTGATGAAACATAGTAGTCTTTTTTAACTTCAAATTTTTTCAAATCAATAAATGTCAAAGAAATTTCAATTTTTCGAAAGTTTTGATGAAAGCCACGAATGTCGTGGCGAAACGTCAACTTTTCAATAAAATCGAGTTTTTTGAGATTCACCAAGCCTGTTATTGCTAATAACTATCAAAAAGTTAAAAATAGTTCACAGGCAACAACAATTGAAATATTTATATATATATATATATATATATATATATATATATATATATATATTTATATATATATATATATATATATCTATTTTTATTTATATATATATATATATATATATATATATATATATATATATATATATAATATCATCAACAAATCGGTTGAACTAAAATTATTCAAAAAATTAGCTCCCTCTCTCCACACATACCACGTTATTATATTGAGCATTGGTGTGTGAAAATTAATAATAATTACTGGTAATTATTCATAATTTCTCATACTAACCGTTTCATTTTGTCGTATTTTATTTCCCTTGACATATTTTAATATTCATTTTGGAATGTGCATTCAGAAACCTTCCATACCGATATGTCCGCCGTTAAATGAAAATTCTCCTCTCTCTCTCTCTCTTCCAGAAAACTTTCATGTCTGAGTCTGGAAACGAAGTCAAGACTTTAATGAGATATATGTCTTCTGCGAATGATCAAATACGAAAGCGACATTAAATCAATTGGATAATTCATATCAGGAGAATAACGTACGAGAAATTCCTCTCGGGTGAAATATCTATTTTGGAATTCCTTGTCGACGACGTATGCCTCTGTAATTTATACGGTATTAAAAATTTATGAGACGGGAAGGAATTTTTTTAGTGCTTTCCTGATAACAAAATGGATCGGAACTTATATTCGGGTTCTCCAGCTCAAATAGGTGAACTTATGTATGTAACACCGAAGATAAAATAACCATTTAAATTTTTATTCTAATCTCCTAATGACGACTAATTGTGAACTTTCATCCTCGAAAAAGCATTTTTTGATGTTTTGGATTTGGTGAAGTTATACATTCTTTCAGTCTTGATTTCAAGCTTTCATTCCGAAATTACCCGACAGCTGAGATAAAAAAAAACTTTGAGAAGGAATATTGTCCATCCATGTGTATTTTACATTTATCATTTAGATGTAAATAATGAAGGGTTCATAAAAAATTCGGGGTTTCCGAAATATACACTCAAATCGTGACGAAATGTTTACTGTTCCATAATGTCGGTTTTGAACTCAAAAGGCCTGTTACTGCTGAGGAAAGATAATTAAATAACAACACAACCCAAGCATGAATAATTTTATAATAAAATTATATATATATATATATATATATATATATATATATATATATATATATATATATATATATATATATATATATATATATATATATATATATATATATTTTATATATATATATATATATATATATATATATATATATATATATATATATAAATATTCGTTATATCAAGTAATTCGTTAAACTGAGGTTTGTTATATTAAGGTTGGTCTAAAATTAGTTATAAAGAGATAAAAAAAAAGTTTTATTCACCTCAACATTACTTACTCTTCTTGTTATAGCGAACAACTTCTACTAATAAATGATAACATATTTTTATCAAATTACTTTATGTATTTTCTATTTAAGAACAATTTGATAGGTAATATAAAATTTCAATAATAAAGTAGGTATCTAGGTATATACATACATTACGTAGGTAAATTGATGTTAATTTCGAAGATTCTCACAACAAAACTCAGGAATTAATCTTCTACTGTTTACAGGCAAACCACTTTCTTCTAAAAACGTATCGTAGGTAAATTGATGTTAATTTCGAAGATTCGCACAACAAAACTCAGGAATTAATCTTCTACTGTTTACAGGCAAACCACTTTCTTCTAAAAACTTATCTTTTAAAATTGTAGCCCATGTAGGTACTTGCAGGAACCCCGAACTTATTAGCTATATCTAATTTTTTCGTCGTAGGATTTTCGTCAACATAATTGATGATGTTTCGCTTTTCTGCGACTGATGAGGAACATCTCCTATGTTTCTGAGCCATTGCAAATTGAATCTTTAAGAATAGTGACGAGCAGCAGTGTTTACATCTCTTTCCATCAAACAAGAATGATTTTTTCACGAAAAAAACGTGTCGAAACCTGTCGCGGCGTAAATCACTTACTATGGGATTAAGGGTCATACCTATATATATAGGATTATATAAAGGATTTGGGTTGACAAAATTCGTTAATTAGGGGTATTTTACAATTTTTTTGATAGTTGGAAATTCGTCATAAAGAGGTTGTTCGCAAACAATGTTCGCAATGTAAAGGTATTTTTTACATTGACTCTTATCGAGAATTCAATGGGATTACGAAGAATTCGTCAAATCGAGGAAGTCGTTATATTTAGGTTCGTTATATTAAGGTTGCACTGTATCTTGAAAAAATATATAAATATATATATATATATATATATATATATATATATATATATATATATATATATATTTATATATATCTTCTTTTTCTTCTTCTTTGTCAACCATTTTCCATCCATTCTTGGATGTAGGTCTCTTCTAATTGTTTCCATCTTTCTCTATCTTTTGCGAATCTCATCCACTGTTTGCCAGCCACCACTCTTATGTCGTCCACCCATCTTTTTTGAGGTCTTCCCTTGCTCCTTGTTGTCTCTCTTGGCCTCCATTCCAGTATTCCACTTGTCCATCGGTTGTCCTCGCTTCTGGCTATATGGCCAGCCCATCGCCATTTCATCCTTGCTACCTCCTCCACGATGTCCCTGACTTTTGTTCTCCGTCTTATCTCAGTGTTTCTGATTTTGTCTCTTAGTGTTATTCCAAGCATGCTTCGTTCCATCGCCCTTTGGGTTGTCTCCAGTTTTTTAGCCGACTTTTTGGTAAGGGACATGGTCTCTACTCCGTAGGTGCACACTGGTAATATGCAAGTGTCGTATACTTTTCTTTTTAGGTTTATGGGAATAGAATTATTCTTCAGGATATATGTAAGTTTACCGAAAGCGGCCCATGCTAGTTGTGTTCTTCTTTTTATTTCAGCATCCTGGTTTGATTTCCCTAATCTGATATCATGACCCAAGTACACATAGTGTTCGACGTTTTCTATAATATAGTTCTGTACTGTTATGTTTGTTTGTTCGTGGCTCAATATTTTTGTTTTGTTATAGTTCATTTTAAGGCCTACAGTAGCGGACATGTCACCTAGTTGTTGTAACATTTTGTTTAATTCTTGCAGATTGTTTGCTATTAAGACTATGTCATCTGTAAATCTGAGATGATTCAAGTATACTCCGTCGATGTTTATACCTTTGGTGTCCCATTTTAATTTCTTGAAAAAGTCTTCCAGAACAAGGGTAAATAGTTTGGGCGAGATGGTGTCTCCTTGCCTCACTCCTCGTTGCAGTTTTATGGGGTTTGTTTTTGTTTTTTCGTCCAATTTTATTTGTATGCTTGCATTTTCGTATATGTGCTTTATGATGTTCGTATATCTTGAATCAATTCTTGCGTTTTCTAAGTATTCTAAAACTGCCCATATTTCGACGGAGTCAAATGCTTTTTGGAAATCTACAAAAGCCATATGGAGCGGTACGTTATATTCGGTGCACTTCTCTATTAGTGTTCTTATGGTGTGTAGGTGATCTGTAGTGCTAAAGTGCTTTCTGAATCCAGCTTGTTCGACAGGTTGGTAGAAATCGAGTTTAGTTGTTATGCGGTTGGTTATGATTTTGGTTAACAGCTTGTAGAGGTGTGATAGTATAGATATTGGTCGGTAGTTTTCAATATTTGTATTGTCTCCTTTTTTGAATATTAGGATTACTTCGGAATTATACCAATCTTGTGGAATCTTTCCTTCTTCTATTATTTTATTAAATAGAATCTTCAGTATTTGTTCTATTTTGCTGCCGCCAATTTTCAGCATCTCTACAGTAATTTTGTCCTCTCCTGCACATTTATTGTTTTTTAGCTGGCTGAATGCCATTCTTATTTCGGAGTTAGTTATTTCTGGTATTTCCTCTGAGCCGATGTTAAGTATAGTTTTTTCAGTTCGTTGTTTTTGTATGCTGGGCGAGTATAGCTTGGTGTAGAATTTTTCTATGGCTTTGCCTATCTCCTTCGTGTCTTGGACGATCACGTTTTTCTCGTTTTTTATTTTTGTAATTTTTGTTCTGCCTCTTGAGTTTTTTGTTTTTAGTACTTTCATGTTGCAGTTTTCTCTTATCGTGTCTTTTATTAGTTTGTTGATATAGTTTCTACTGTCTTTTCTAATTTCCCTTTTCACTTCCTTGTTTAGAGATTTGAAACTATCTGTTGTTCGATCTGTCCTTTCTCGTCTCTCTCTGAGAAGTTTGACGGTACTAGGTTGGAGCTTAACGGTTTTACTTATTTTTGATTGTGAGCAGACTTTTTTAACGGATGTGTTTATGGTTTCTTTTATTTTTATAGCTAGTTCGTTTATTTGCATTTGTTCAATTTTCTCTATTGGTGCTAGTCTTGTTTCTAATTCATTTTGGTATTTGATTTGTTCTTGTGCCAGAGTTTCCGTTGTTGGATAGCGTTCTTGTTTGATGAGTTTGTTTCGTTCTGTTTTCATGTTTATCCTAATCTTCGCACGCACTAATCTGTGGTCGCTTCCGGTGGAAAATTTGTTCAGTACTGTCACGTCGGTGCATATGTTGTTCTATATATATATATATATATATATATATATATATATATATATATATATATATATATATATATATATATATATATATATATATATATATATATATATATATATATATATATATATATATATATATATATATATATTTATATATTTTTTTAGAGAACTCAAATATTCACGAACTCAAGCTATACAACGCTCATACAATGCAAAATTCAATATATTGCCATTATTACATTTTGTTAAATTTATCATACTCTTAATTAATTTTTCTATAGGTCGTTATTCATATGTGGGAAAGAAGAAACTTGCTCAGTTGATACGGGAAATAGAAAATTCAGTAACGGGAAATGTGGTGAAGGCATATCAAATTGTTTTATAATGAAGGATCCAACACCGTAGAAATTGAATAATAAATCAAGGGAGCAAGGTTTTTAATTCAATTCATCGTATGGTATTCATTCACACACACGTGGAACAGAGTCCGAAAAATAATAACGAATCCTATATATCTATGTCCCGTGAGGGATCTATGGTTCGCCGACTGAGAGTTCATTAATCTTGATATTTAATAAGGCACGCGCTCATGACAATCGAATTGAGATTGAATAATTATTAACGGAATTAGGAATGTATCTTGTCGTCTTCGGTTTGAAATGATTCAATCTAAGTCATCACGATTGATTTTTTAGTTCCGTAGTTATACGTTGACAGTTCGTTGACCTCGTGAAACAAGGGTCTATGTTATGACAGCCCCTTATAACCCGTTTAGAATTATAAGTATCTGACTTATGTAGGTCAAATAACGTCATAATGGAACAGATCATAATCCATGCGTTATTCTCTCACTGGATTCTAAGAGCGTTTTATTAAGCTCATAATTGAGCTATTTTCCGAATCAGTTGTTCATTACCGTTCATATTCTAGATAGCATCATTATTACTTTCATCGTTATGAATATTCTATATACAGTGAAAACAAGTGTTATTATTAAAATAATTTATTATAAAGTAGGAGAACAGTGATTGATCAAATTGTGCCTGAAATTACTTTTATCAACTTATTAATTATCAATGATTGCGATTTGCATATTATTCATAAAATAAGAGAGTGAATTATTCATTTCACGAGCTTGTCTTTCAGTTTCAAAGATTTTCAAAATTGTCATGAGGATTTATTGAGCTTTTCCTCCTATTTGAATTCACAAGTTTGTACTCCAAAATTTTTAATTTCTGCTGTTGTGAATGAATATGAGATCAATGAGCAGTACTTAAAATTCATTATCTATTATTTAGTTTAAAAAATCTAGACCATTTGACTATATAGATCGAAAATTCTCTTTTGTTAAACAGATAATGATAATATATGTCATTCCTACACTGAACACTTATTTACTGGATAGATATAGTATTAATTGCTCATATTCAATTTTGTTACAAAACTATTTTTAGAATCAGACTCAATAATATTTAGATATCATAAACAGTCTTTCTCATTGATGAATTTATTTCAATAAATATTATATTAATATACTAGATATTATCGTCCTTGATATTTAATGTTTATCGAAAAATTTTATTATCACATTCATATACAATCTTTTTTATTCAACATACAATATACAGTGCATATCTTCAAGGAATAACATCCACTATTTTAATACGCAAACTAAACTCAACATTCCCACTTTTCTTTGGAAATTCTATATAAAATCACTGAACGAAAAATAATTTATTTATGATTTTCAAGAGAACTGATCCTGATTTGGTTTGCAGATGGGCCATGCCTTATCATTTGGAATGTTATAACCTCAAACATACTTCATTGCCAGAATAACATATCAGCAAGTGCGTGGTCTTGTAGCCTTCATTTCTTTGAATATGAAATGAAGCAAGTAATCCGTCTTACAAATTCATTGAATAAAGTATTCTAAAAGCTCGTTAACTGGTCTAACCAGTCTTTAATTTGTATATATGAGAAAGACGAAGAGGAATATTCACGAACGCTGTTAACTTAAATGAAGAGGAAACTCTTAATCTCATTAAGATACCACTACGGAATGTTTCCTGTCTAGATGCAATAAAATCGAAAACCGATTAAAATCTAACATTGATTCATTGATAGCGTTAACCAGATAAAGGTTCAGTTTACAGAAGAAGTATTTGTATAAATATTGAGCTGAATGCTTGTCGGCTTGACAAAGTCTTCGCCTGTTCATTTTTCATTTGCCTAGTTATAATGAGGCAATTTAATTTCAATTGCTTTTCGTTCTATCCAACAAATCGTCGCTGCATTCCGTGCGTGAATTCACGTTTGCTTGGAAAAATAATTTTTTACTGATGGTGATCGAAGATCTACAACTCCATAGGGAAGTGAAGAAGTCATGTGTCATGATATGAATTTATCGAATCAATTTCGTTCCTCTGGTAGCTCAGATATAGATACATTACAATCAATTCAAAAGTTTTAGCAAGCGACATCCTGTGAGCTACGTATAAATTGCGAAGTATCATTACGTTTATGTTATACTTCGGATGTTCAATATCAACAAGAAAACAGCACTGTATAAAAATTATGGGTTATAAAACACGTCTCTACGTTATTGAAGATTATTGGATATCAAGTGCAACCTAAATAATAAACAATTGAATAAAGTATGAACTGAATATAATTAAAACATAAGTGTTGATCACAAGAACAGTGCTCACAAGACTATAAAAGTGCTCCAAGGGGCGCAATATTTTCGGAATATATTCAATATTATTATCTCCAACAATATTTCTGAAAAATAAAACGGATTCAACGTTTTTAAATCATTGCCGTGAAAACCACATCAAATTATGCACAAATTACCGAAAGGAACCAAACTTACTTACTTAGAATCATTAGGAATTTGTAAACTCAATCATAATGCAAAAGATATCTTGCTGAACGACCAGATTGATTTGATATATTCTTCTATATTTAGTGTATTCAAACAATAATTATTTTTCTAAGAACATTTTATTGTACCAATTTGGGAAATCCACTTCTATTAGCCCTTTTTGAAATGTGTTCCTTTTGTCTATTTAGGTACCTGCAATAATTCTTTCCCACCCGTAAACGTAGTAAATTCAAATTTTATATATATATATATATATATATATATATATATATATATATATATATATATATTACACTTCGTGAAATAATTCATTTGAGAAATTGATGATTGATCAATCAACCCTCCATCCTTCAAGGGAGAATGTTCGAGCTTGGTGCCACATACCATAGAACATTGATTAGGAGATGAATGTCCCAACGTGTTATCTTCATCATACACGCTGCATCTAAATAAATGTTAATGTTCAACATATATATATATATATATATATATATATATATATATATATATATATATATATATATGTATGTGTGTGTGTATGTGATGTATTTTTAAATTTTTAACTTGTGTTAGTGATAACAGGTTCTTGATATTGAAAGAATGGTTTTCTTGATATGTTGACCTGTCGTCATGAAATTTGTGATATTTAAAAAAACTTCAAATATCAAAAACACATGAATATCATAGTTATTTTGCTCCATATGCCAAGGCCTCAAAAAACTGAAGAGGATTCGAAATAATGCAATGTTTGCTAAAATAGACATATCTGTTTAATTTCGTAGTTAGTGGTGCTTATTGTTTTGTTTTGATAGTCTTGAAACAGATTCAAACAAATATATGAATCCATGATAGGATGTTTGGTTTCTATTTATAAATCTTCAATTCTTGGTATTTCTCTGTTCTACGGAAGAACAGGCATTAGTCAAATTTAAGCATTTTCCTAGATATCGTATATCATTGATGACTTATTATTATTTTCTCAATGGAAACGTAGCCTGACAGAGAACTTCAAGTATCATGAGTTTTACATGTGTTATGATCTAAAGTTTCATTTCGAGATTTGTATTTCTCGGTTGTTCTTGAGATAAAATGTATAATAATGGTAGATTGATTACCGAAGTCTCTTCCTCATATCTTATGAAATAGTTTGAAACACTTCAACAGTTTCAGTGTCAATTTCGATGGAAAAATATTGAATTGCTTAGTTTTCTTTCAATTAAAGTCACGCAACTCTCAAAGGGAATGTTTGTGGAACTTCTGCTTTCACTTCTTTGAATAGGTGACTCGAATTATGGAGGAATGACTACAATATACACGATAAATTTTATTTCCCCTTTCAATCAGACGCAGTTATTATTCTGGCCTGCAGATGTGTTACTGGAAAAACAAGGTATTATGTTTTCAAAATTATATTTTTTAATAAGTCATAATTAAGACTGATTTCTTATCCGATCTCGTTCTGGAATGTTGAATGGATAAAAGATGACTATAGAATACGAGTTCGCAAAGATTTCACCTTGAAATTTTAATATGTAATTAACTATCGTCTGCGAATATTCCCTTTAGAGGTAAAACTGTCCTTCCACTTTAGTAATTTCCATATCAGCAAACCGAACAGAATAATCAAATCAATTCTCTTTATAGAAACTTATATAAATTTAATCTGAATAATGAAACGTGTAGTTCATTTTCTGTCCTGCCAATCACATATGCGATGGTTTCCAAGTACAGTCATTTTATTGCTGCAGTTGAAGCACGAACTAACTTCAATTTCGTAATAAATGTCGGTTGTAAATTCTCAGTTTAAATTGCTAATTTTACAAATTCCTCTAGTAATATCGGATAATTGCTATGTTCGTGAAGATTATGAACGTAAGTGAACGTTCTGCATTGTTTGTCGGAGAAGAAGAATAGCAGAATTTTAGAAATATAAGTTAAAAAATTATAATATAATTAAACAGTTATCTTAATATGTCGGGCTTGTTGGCCATCGGTATGGTTCACGCTGTATAGTTTGTGTTACGGTTGTCGGTTTGTTCGGTCCCCACCGTGCTCTTGATTGTCTTATTTAGTAGATCCTCTCTGTTACATCGATGGTGAAGATTTTTATAATTGAGGGTAGGATGTGTGGGAGGATACCATTTTAAAAAAATGTTAACTATCCGATTTTTTAATCATTATCTTATAATGTTTTTTACTATGAATTAAAAAAGCAACCACTTGGTTACTAATTTTCAATAAACATTTTGCAATTTTACGATTCTATAAACTACAAGGGAGTTATCGTATATTATGTGTATGAGGAAAAAATGTATCGTTCAAGATAATTCTAATTTTAATTTACAGATTTAATATACCTACTTATATACCTATCTATTTTATATATATATATATATATATATATATATATATTATATATATATATATATATATATATATATATATATATATATATTAAGAGTGAAGACTTATTTGCTTTTTCTTAACAATAACAGGCAATTTAAGTTTTTGAAACCATTCTATTAAAAAGTTGACGTTTTCTCACAAAATTTAGGGATTTAAAAAAAGTTACAAATTTCGGTTCAACGAAATCAGTTATTGCTGATAAAAAACAAATAATTAAAAATACAAAACAGGCAAGAATATCTCATTAATATATATATATATATATATATATATATATATATATATATATATATATATATATATATATATATATATCTATATATATATATATATATATATATATATATATATATATATATATATATATATATATATATATATATATATATATATATATATATATATATATATATATATATATATATGTATATATATATTGTTGTATTCTTCTGGGGCACTGCTCAGAGTACAACATTTGTACAGGGTGGTTACAATAACCTTCTGACACCAGGGCAGCTTTATTGAAGAAAAGCTCCGTAAAACTTTAAGGTTGAGCACTTTATTTCAGGAAAGCCTCGAAAACTAACACACCAATACGTTGCACTATTTAGGATTGAGTTAATTAGAATGTTGCACTATTTATGATTTATTGCACTTTATTGGGTCTGGATTATTATTGAAGCATAAGACATTAATTAATACTGAATAGATTTATGATTTATTATACGTAGAGAATGAACTACAAACTGGCATTACGACGTGTAAAGCACGAAGGAATCTACTGGACTTTGAATGAATAGACTAACATTACGACGTGTAAGGCACGAAGGAATCTACTGGATTAAAGCTGCGTAGGATTGCTCTGACTTATATACTTTTAATATAAATGCTGACCTAAGCAAACATAAATGGGTTAAGAAGAACAATAGGTTCATTGTTAGGAGGGTTCACAACATTCCTCCACCCTTAAAAAAGGATTTTTGATGAAATTTTTAAATTGAAGAGAAAATCTTAAGTGAGAGCAATTATACGTTAGGTTTATAATAATTAATAATTTGGCAACAGTTTTGCAAGTTATTTGAATACATAGAATAAAAACTTATATAAAGTGACTGTTGCAGAACAATAAAATATACAATTGTGTTTAAATACATCAAATAGAAAATTATATAATAATGTGATTATATGATCGAAATAATGGAAATATACAATTAGAATAATGGATACATAATAAGTCTGCTTTTGTTCGTGCAGATTGAAAAAACATTATTATTAGATATTAGCCTTATGGCAGTTTAATTAATAGGGAGTAACTTTAGTTTTGGTCCTCTTGGATCTTCTCAGAGACTGTGAGCTAGACGTTTCGATATCTTGATCATTTGAGGGATTCGTAGTATCTATTCGTTGAAGTTCTGTATCGTAGCGGACTATGATTGGTTGTACTGATTTCTTATGGCATTGATTGAATATTTGAAAACATGGGCTGGCTTCAATCGCTCTAGGTTCTCTTGTGAAACAGCAGAATTTTCGAAGTATTTGAAATAATCCGCACCATTTCAAAATATTATAAATTGCAATAAGTAAAAATAAGCTGCATAATATGGTGATGAGTGTTGTATACCAGTTAGATTTCTTTATTATAAATGGTTGATTTAGTTGCTGTTGAATTTGTTCATCGAATTCTTTCAATTTACTTTGTGCGTATTTGAGTTCATGAAGATCAACATTCATTAGTTTAATTGGTGTTAAGTGTATGGCATCTAGAGTAAGATTTTTCTTGAGTTTCAGACAGCATTCATCTTCGTTAATATTTGTTGAAGGTATTTCATATGTCGAATTGGAAAACAGAACAGCTTGCGTTGCTTCTAGAGTGGTATCGCTGATGAAAGCTTTGCATTTCGGGGATAATTCTAGAATTCCAATTTTATTGATGATTTCTTGTTGCAGTGGTTCCTTTTCACATAAAATAGATAATTGTGTAGGACTTGAAGTCGAGTAAACCCATTGATTTTGATCTAGTTGGTGCCATATTTCTAAATGAGCAATAAGATTTCTTGTTTGACATGATTTTGGAATCTGGACAGTCGTTTTCATTAATAGCTGAATTTCACAGTCTTCATTGTAAGATTTCTTAGTTATGAGTAGCTTCTTGCAGATCCATTGTTTTGGAGAATATTCTTTACAACTCTTCTCTAATTCATTAATCATTAAATATGTCGTTCTCATGGGAGAGACTAGGATATATGGTTTGGAAGGTTCAATATAAGAGAATATTGTATTATCATCATTATGAGGACTTGGTAGTGGAAATATTTGATATATGTTGAAATTATTTAAAGTCACTAATGGAATGTGTAAAGCAATAATCAATATGTTTTTATTAATAAATGAAGAAATATCCATAATATTATAATATAAATAAATATTATCAATTGTTAAATGAATTGGCAATGCATGTTTTACTGATATTATTTGTAATTCCTTAAACAGTTGTTCTGGAGGTAATATTCGATAATTAATGATTCCATATTGAATTAAAGATATATCGTTAACGTAGTTTTCTAATAATAATTGAATTTCATCAGTCATTTCGATGAGAAGAATTAGATGACTTGAGAGTTCTGCTTCTAGAGTTATTTGTGTTTTCATTTGCACAACGTCGTTTGCAAATTTATTAAAGTTTTTAAGATTGTTATTTAGAGTTTTAATATTTTCATTCATTTTCGTAAAAGAGTTATTGAAATTACTAATCGTTTCAGAAATTATTGATACTTGTTGTTGCATTAGAACATGAGTTTGTTTTTGATTAGCCATTAATTGATTGATTGAATCTGTATAAAATTGGGCATCATCGGCATCTGGAGTACCAAAGAGCCATTTAAATGCGTCACCTATGCCATTTATTAGGCCGCGTTTTTTACGATTAGAAATAAAATTTATTTGGTGAGATATAATATTATAATTTCTTTTTATGATTGAGTATTTCGTTTTAATATATTTAAGTTGATTTTGACAATCTGACAAAATGTGCTCAGCCATACAATAATTACAGATCTCATATGTTTTTATAAAATATTCGTAGATAGTATGCACTTGATAGTTTAAATGAGTTAGATTATAATATGTTAGTAAAGTATGTTTTTGATTGCAGATTTGGGTTGTTCCTAGATTATGATAAAGTAGTCCTGCGGAGGAGTTTATAGGTTTTATAGTGTATTTAGGAAGAGCTTGGATCGGAGAGTATAATGTTATCGTTAGAACGAGAAGTAGAAGGCTTTGCGGCGATTTCATTTTCCTCAGAATCTGAAACAATATATGGTTTCAGTTGATTGAAATTATATGTTTTTAGTTTAGAATGAGATAAGCGTAGAGTTGCGGTATTATTATTGTGAATTTGTTCGATTTTATATGGTCCTTTATAATTAGGAGCTAGCTTTTTATTTTTAGCTTTTGAGAGTGAATCGTATAGGAGGACTAGATCACCTTCATTGAAAGTATACATGCGTTTATGTGATTTATCATAATATAATTTCGATTTTTGTTTTGCTTGTATTAGATTATCATGTGCCGTTTCACGAATTATTCGAAGTTTATTTGTTATGTCATTTGCTAAATCTGAATAATTAGGTTTTGGTTTGGGATGAGTGATTTGTGATGGTATCCTTGCCTTTTGACCGAAGACTAACTCGTATGGAGTTTTTTTGAGTGGATTTATGAATTGATGTATTATAACTGAAAATGGCTAGATTTAGAAATTCGTCCCAATCATTATTATCTTTATTTACGTAGCATTTAAAATAATCTTTGAGAGTTAAATGTGTTCTTTCTAATGAACCATTTGATTGAGGATGATAAGGAGTGGTTTGTTTTTGTTTAATTGACATCATTTTATTTATTTCTTTAAAAATTTGAGATGTGAATTCTGTACCTTGGTCAGTTAAAATATGTTCTGGAAAACCAAATTGTGAACAAAATTTCAAGAAATGTACAGCAACAGTTTGTGCATCATGCGTAGGGATTGCGTAAGCTTGGATGAATTTGGTTAAGTCATCTTGAATTGTTAATATGAAACGATTATTTGAATTTGTTTGAGGTAAAGGACCTACGATATCTAAAGCAATTTGTTCGCAAAATTTTGATGATGTTGTAGTAATTTGCATTGGACTCTTATTACATTTAAAATCAGTTTTTGACTTTTGACATATTTTGCATTTCTTCACATAGTCTCGAATTTGATCTTTCATATTATCCCAGTAATAATATTGTCTTATTTTTTCATAAGTACGTTCGAATCCTTGGTGTCCAGCAATAGTTGAATCGTGATTTTCAAAAAGTATATCTTTTATTAAATTTTCATCAGAGATTGTTATGCGTTCACTGCTTAATATTTCATATTCGAAATCATTAAAAAGGAAATAAAGTAAACTGTAATATGTATCCTGACGTATTAAATCATTATATTTATTTCTAGTTATATCTGTTACTACGAATTTTGAAGTGTTATTATGTTGTAATAAAATTCTGAGATTATATAAAGTCTTAAATAAATTTTCGTAGGTTACTGATTGATCATAAAATTCTTTCAAGAATATAATATAGAGATTTTGTTGAGGCAGAGGCTTTTTTGTTATTTCAGAAATTCTTGGGTTCTTAGGTAAATCTTGGAAATATTCACGTATATAATTCAGATATTCGTTTGATTGTGCATAGTCACATGACATGGGTATTATGAAGTTTTTGATCTTTGTTATTGGTACGTTTGTTATTTTAGGGTTTGGAATTCTGATTTCTCTTTGATGAAAGCCTTTAAAATTCTCAAACGTAAGCTCCTCATTATTTAATTGATTTACTATGTTTTGTGGAATTTGTGAATTTGTGTAAATTTTTATTTGTATATCACAATTTGAGAACACGTATTTGATCATTTCATAAATTTTATTCCATTCAAGTTTATCGAGTCCTGTCGATATTTTTGGAAGAGCAATACATTTGTCTCCATTTTGTAAACATAATAGTTTTAAAGATAATAACGTAGAAAATACATTTTCGTATGTTGGTTTATCAAAGAATTTGTTTTTAGTGATGAGGTAGTAGAGCATTCTGTCTTGATTACGTAGACAAGCAACTTGACCAACATTTTTATTTTGTGAAATTAGTTCTTTAACATTGTTATATTTATTTTTGAATTGAAGAGCGATGCCTTTATTCATATGAAAATCTTTACTGACACAGTGACCTAGAGAAAAATTTGCTGGCGCATTAAATAAATTATCAGTTTCTTCTGTTACGTTGTCGCTAGTTATTTGTTTACGCTGAAATTGAATGAGGAATTCTTTGTATGATAAGTGACTTCGTTCATGTTCAATATTTTTAGTTTCTTGGCGAGTTATTAAATGATCAGGAATTAGGCGGCTTAGTGCATCGGCGTTTTGGTTTAATTTTCCCTTTTTATAAATTATTTCGTAATCAAAATCCATTAATTTTAATCTCCATCTTAATAATCGACTTGATGGTTCTTTACAATTTTTGAGCCATGTTAAGGGTTTGTGATCCGTATAAACATAAAATTTTTGTCCGAACAAATAAGGACGAAAATGATTGCATGATTCTACAATAGCTAAAAGTTCTTTCTCAATTGTTGAATATGATTTTTCTGCATTATTTAATGTTCTGGAATAATAACTTATGGGTAAATCTTCTGGAATTTTTCCTTGCGATAAAATAGATCCTATAGCTTCATTTGATGCATCAGTAGTTAATATAAATGGTTTGGAGAAATTAGGATATTGTAAGATTGGTTCTTTGATAAGGATATCTTTTAATAATTGAAATGAGTTTTGACATTCTTGATTCCATATAAATTTTTGTGTTTTCTTCAATAGATGAGTAAGAGGTTTAGCAATAGCAGAGAAGTTTTTTATAAATTTTCGGTAATACCCGACGAGTCCTAAGAATGATTTTATATCTTTTGTATTTTTAGGAATTGGAATACTTTTAATACACTTTTGAGATTCTATTTCGATAATTTCTAATGATGATTTCATATTTAAATTTGAGATAGGAATAGTTGCTGTGTGGTTGTTATTATTTATCAGGACACTTGGAATAAAGACGTTTTCTTTTATTGTTGACTGCTGTATTAATCCGCTTTGTATATTGTTTACGATATCTACTTCGCAAACGAATTCGCATCGTGGAGGAATTGTAATCTGAGTTTTGATATCATTGTTGAATTGTATTTCATTGTTGCAAATAGAGACACTATTGTTTTCATAATTGATAATCCCTTTATGCGTTTAAAAAAAATCGTTACCTAGCAAACCATCAAAGGGAGTTTGTATCTTCGCAGCATTAATTACGTTGAATTCATGAGTTATCTTAATGTTATTATATTCAAGGTTAAGAGATGAAGTTCCTAAAGAATTGATAGGCATATTTGGATTAATTTCAGTTAATTGAATTGTCTTTTTACTATTAAGGACCGTTTTATTAGGAATTAGCGATGTATGCTTTATAATTGAGACAGCGGCTCCAGTATCGATTAATAATTTTATTTGTTTATTTGGCGCATTAATTAGACGAAAGGATAATGTTTGTAGAGGTTGATCTATATTCAAAGAATCATTACTAAAAATTGGATTTTTTATTGAAAAAGGAATGTCTCTTAAATGGTTTATCTTAGAATTATATTCTTTTTTTCTACATTCTGAAATTAAATGACCTTTTCTTTTACAATAATTGCAGAATTTTTCATTATAAGAGTTTTGATTTGACGTAGATGGATAATTGTGCATACTTTTGTTATTAGGACGACTTTTGCATTCTGTAATTAAATGTCCTTTCTTTTTGCAATATTTACAGAACTTTTCATTTTTATTTTGAGGATTGAATGAATAATTATTTATATTTGGAGAATTTCTCATTTTATTATATGAGTTGTATCTAGAATTTGAATTATTTTGAGGATTGTATGAATAATTATTTATATTTGAAAAATTTCTCATTTTATTATATGAGTTGTATCTAGAATTTGAATTATTTTGAGGATTGTATGAATAATTATTTATATTTGAAAAATTTCTCATTTTCTTATATGAGTTGTATCTAGGATTTGAATTATTTTGAGAATTGTATGAATAATTATTTATATTCGAAAAATTTCTCATTTCATTATATGAGTTATAACTAGGATTTGGATTATTTTGAGTATTTCTTTGGTTATAATTATTTAAATTTTTTGTTTGAGAAAAATGTTTAGATTTTGTATAATTAAGAAGTTTTTCTTCTTGGAGTGCAACGGAATAAGCTTCGTTTAAATCGTTTAAGTTTCTTGCCCTGAGCATTTGGCTTATTTCAGGTTTCGAATGAATAATAAAT
This sequence comes from Cynegetis impunctata, assembly GCA_030704885.1. Classification (NCBI taxonomy): domain Eukaryota; kingdom Metazoa; phylum Arthropoda; class Insecta; order Coleoptera; family Coccinellidae; genus Cynegetis; species Cynegetis impunctata. The sequence goes on along the minus strand of JARQZK010002254.1, from coordinate 118,527 downwards.
CTACGTAATGCAGTTTGTTGAATTGCTTTCTTTAAACCAGTTAGTTCATTAGGATTTTGGCAATTGCAAATTTCAGATTGAATACATTCATTCTTAATACGTTCAAGTCTTTTGAAAAAGTCAGAAATATTTTCATTTGGAAATTGTTTAATTGTTTCTAATTCTTCATGTGCTTGTACTAGATGTTTTGTATAGCTATAAAATTGTCTGAGACGTTGTTTTAGTTGAGTCCAGGAAGTAATTTCAGTGATTTCAATTTCATTTACAACATTAGTTGATAGTTGAGAAACAATGTATAAAAATAAACTTGATATTTGACGATGAGTTGCTAATTGAAAAGCAGAGTTAGCATTTTGAATAAATGTATTGAGTTCAGTGCGATCCCCAGAAAATTGTTTAATGAATTTAAATAATACGCTTAGCGGTAATTCTTCATTTTCATCTTCAGATATTTCATCAATATTATTAGATTCAGGAATATTAGGATTCATTTCGTTATGAGACATAGTGCAATAATATAAAAAGGAATATGAGAACGATTATTCAATTGATCAATAAATAAAAGAATTGGAAAGACTTACTTGTATCTGTAGTCTTGATTGATTGATTGCTTCTTAGAGAGAACTAGATGCTTCGTTGAGCGAATTAGGATGCTTCTTTGAGCGAATTGATGCTTCTTTGAGCGAATTGAGATGCTTCTTTGAGCGAATTGATGCTTCTTGTGCTTAGACACCCTCTGGTCCGGTGGACTTCGTAGTGCTTAGACGCCCAATGGTCCGGTGGAATTCTTGTTTTCCAGTCACACACGAATTTATCCAGTCACACAAGTAGTTGCAGGAGGAGGCGGAGAGCCGTAGGAATTCGTTTCTGTTAAGAGTTGATACTCACAGTGGAAATCTTCTTTAGATTTTCTCACTCAGATGTCACTTTAACCCAACCTGTGGTTAAGTATATGACTATCCCACAATTCTGACACCAGTTTAATGTTGTATTCCTCTGGGGCACTGCTCAGAGTACAACATTTGTACAGGGTGGTTACAATAACCTTCTGACACCAGGGCAGCTTTATTGAAGAAAAGCTCCGTAAAACTTTTAGGTTGAGCACTTTATTTCAGGAAAGCCTCGAAAACTAACACACCAATACGTTGCACTATTTAGGATTGACTTAATTAGAATGTTGCACTATTTATGATTTATTGCACTTTATTGGGTCTGGATTATTATTGAAGCATAAGACATTAATTAATAATGAATAGATTTATGGTTTATTATACGTAGAGAATGAACTACAAACAGGCATTACGACGTGTAAAGCAAGAAGGAATCTACTGGACTTTGAATGAATAGACTAACATTACGACGTGTAAGGCACGAAGGAATCTACTGGATTAAAGCTGCGTAGGATTGCTCTGACTTATATACTTTTAATATAAATGCTGACCTAAGCAAACATAAATGGGTTAAGAAGAACAATAGGTTCATTGTTAGGAGGGTTCACAACAATATATATATATATATATATATATATATATATATATATATATATATATATATATATATATATAAATATATATATAAATATATATATATATATATATATATATATATATATATATATATATATATATATATATATATATATATATATCTGCAGTAAGAAGGGCTATTTATTCAGAAAACTAATCTTTGAAACAACTATATTTCCAACCTTTTATATGTTCAGGATGATTTGACAAAGATTAAAAAAGACATAACATAGAGGGAATGAAATTTCACAGAATCACTGATAGTGTGATATTCTGTGTTCTAACCTACATGTTTCATATAGCCTGGTGTTATCCGAGTTCTTTTTCAGTAAAAAAGATTATAGATACAGTTTTTACAAACTGATTTGCATCTTAAGTTGTCCCTGTGTTATCTTTGTCACCTTTTTTCTTAGTCACATCATCTTGAAGACATATTAGGTTCGGAATAAAAATGTTTCGACGATTAGTTGTCTAAATAATAAGGCCTTCGTTGAATTTGATAGATATATATATATATATATATATATATATATAAATATATATATATATATATATATATATATATATATATATATATATATATACACATACAGGATGTCCAGAGAATGGGTGTACAACGTTTGACGACAGACTCCTAGTTTTTCCTACACTACGTGAAAACCTGCTCAAGTTATATTTTCGATATATTAAGTTTCTTACAATAATGTTAGTTAAACATTGTTTCATCACTAAGTACTGTTAATAACGAAATTGATGTATGCAGGTAATTGTAAATATTATTTTTTTGGCTAATCCGCTCACTCAGCGGAAAATACTGGGGAGGTCAAATAGTTTTTGACGCCTTCTACCGGCTAAACGAGACCTATTTTGACGTCAAACGATGCATACACGTATTCCAGGGCACTACTCTCTCTCTCTCTCTATGTCTCTATATATATATATATATATATATATATATATATATATATATATATATATATATATATATATATATATATATATATATATATATATACCGTAGAACGGGGCTAAATTGGAAATGCCGGGATATTTTAGAATTCATAAAAAGTAACTTCATCTGGCAATCCTATTTAGGTACAACACAATCCCGTGTAAACTACACTGTAATAGTATAGTACATAACCTTACTTATTCAGACTTTAGATGATTTCAGTATTTAAAGCGTGGTAATGGTCTGTTAGACATTGAAAGTGAGGCGGAAAATCAACCAATATTTGAGACTGTCAAACTTTCAGTGCTAGTGCGTCGTGGGTGGGAGTTGTAGCTGTTGTTTCATATAAATATTGGTGTTGATGTTAGTATCATTGTGCAAAGAAGTTTTAAACATTATGCTACCCCAAAATCTTTTATGGACCTTTTTGAAGATCGGGGCTATTCTGGATGACGTTTTTATAATCATTCCAAAATATCCCCGGTCTTCGAAAATCACCCCATTCTTTGAATTATCAATGCTACATACCCTGTATTATTCTTAATTTAAAAATTTATGTTTCCAAATTTTTTCAGCCCCCTGTAAGCATGATGACCTATTTATCGTAGAATAATATTAGGTCGTATATAAGCCTATCCAAAAAAGCATATCAAAATAGATTATTTTCAATTACTCTTTCTGCTATATTAAAAATAATGAAAAAAAAGTCTAGAATAGCCCCGGTCTACGGTATATATATATATATATATATATATATATATATATATATATATATATATATATATATATATATATATATATATATATATATATTCATATGATCGTTATAATTTCAGGTTTGTTCGAATAGATATAATTCCTATTCAAATATATTGATTTGTATTGAAATATTGACGCAAACTAAACGCTAGGTTTTAGTAATGTAAATTTGCAAAACTTTTCACTGTACATTGCTCAACGTGTTATCTTATCTTATATACCTTGATAAGTGATATTTTGTACACCAAGTATTATTACTTTCTCAAGGTTTGTTAAGCCATATACAGTTCTTCCCAGAAGTTTATGTAATTTCGAACAAACATTTCAGATAATATTTTCCTAGATTGTTTTCCTTTGCATAGTATCAAATTCCAGGATATGATGGGGAATTATTATAATATTTCTTATAGTAAATGGCATAGTTAATTATGTGTATGAAATTTTGGTGAAAGATTCCTGTTAAATTTCTTTCAGAGTTATCAAAGGTTTGAACTCACTAATTTATTCAAATTATCTCATAAAAATTCCCTTTCTATATTATTCAAAGAAACCATAAGATGGAGTATTCCTACCGCACTCTCAATTTGAATATCTTATTAAGGTGTAGAGCCTGAAGAATACTAACATTTGTATTATATCATACTTTATTTGTTGCCAGACATTGTTTATATGCTTATAGACGTCACGTATTTTAACGTATGCAGTAGATCACGGTGCTATTAGCGTTCAGATTCATAATGTATTGTAATTAAATGATATTTTCAATAATAGATTTTTGTTAGAGGCCATATACTTTCCATAAATTAAAATATAAAGGAAGCCATTATTTTATCATCCCTAACTTGTACCCCGACAGCGAAAAAAGATTTCGTTATGGAAAACTCACCTTGTTGAAAGCAGAGAGATTTTTTTTTCGATTGCAGCTTACCTATCTGAAAAGCTCAGTCAGATGAGACAAGTTAAAAAGCAATTTATCAATTTAGAAAATCTTATACCTATGCACAAGATTTCGGTCAGTTGAGTATCTCTAACCGTTCTCAAGTATCCACGATTTTTAACTATTATTGTTCAACTTGTCATTCAATCACCAATATTTTATTCCTTCAGATACATATTTCACTTTTAATCTTATTTACTTACTCAATTAAATTATTATATTATTCAAATACAACTAGACCCCTATATTTCATAGACAGTGGACGTCTGGATATTAACAAATAAAAATACATTGTCTCACATCTTGAAATATTCAAGACATATATTCAATAAAATTTCGAAGCTATGATAAACGAAAGTTCATGCAGTATTTTCACAGTGATGCTTCATTTAAATATTAAACATGGTTTGATGTTATATCATTGAAATTGAACTGCGGATATATTGATTCTAGGAAAATGATAAAACGAAATTTCTATACGCAATATATTAGTCATGAACTTCAGCATATGTCACATAAACAAAATGTTTCGTTATCACATATCATTAGTTTAACAAGTCTCGTAAATCGTTTCACTATAATTAAGTAGTTTCGTAAGTCTCTTCTATGAAGTACGTCGATTAATTGAGTATTTCAACGAAGGTGTTCCTCATCACTGATTATTCTGTGTCTAGAATCCTCACATTTTTGAAAGCAAAGAGATTTTTTTTTCGATTGCAGCTTAACCTATCTGAAAAGCTTGATAAATAGAGATTAGTTAATAAATGACAGTTTACAAAACAATATACTAGTTTAAAAAATCTAATAGCTATACACAACATTTTGGTCAGTTGTGTATCTCTAACTGTTCTCAAGTATCCACGATTTTTTACTATTATTGTTCAACTTGTCATTTAATCACTAATATCGTTTCATCTCTTCAGATACGAACATATTTTTCAAAAATCTTAATTCACTTAATTAAATTTTTATATTATTCAAATACAACTTAACACCTATATATATATATATATATATATATATATATATATATATATATATATATATATATATAGACAGTGGACGTCCGAAAATTAACAAATAAAAATACATTGTCTGACACCTTCAAATATTCAAGATATATCTTTAATAATATTTTGAAGTTATGATAAACAAAATTTCATACAGTGTTTTCACAGTGATGCTTCATTAAAATCTTAAACTTGGTTTAATGTTTTATCATTGAAATTGAATTGTGGATATATTGATTCTACGAAAAAGATAGAACCAAATTTCTATACGCAATATATTATTAGTAATGAACATCAGCTTATATGTCACATAAACAAAATGTTACGTTATCACATATCATTAGTTTACCAAGTCTCGTAAATTCGTATCGCTATAATTAAGTAGTTTCGTAAGTCTCTTTTCTGATGTAAGACAGTGGACGTCTGAAAATTAACAAATAAAAATACATTGTCTGACACCTTCAAATATTCAAGATATATCTTTAATAATATTTTGAAGTTATGATAAACGAAATTTCATACAGTGTTTTCACAGTGATGCTTCATTAAAATCTTAAACTTGGTTTAATGTTATATCATTGAAATTGAATTGTGGATATATTGATTCTACCAAAAAGATAGAACCAAATTTCTATACGCAATATATTATTAGTAATGAACATCAGCTTATATGTCACATAAACAAAATGTTACGTTATCACATATCATTAGTTTACCAAGTCTCGTAAATTCGTATCGCTATAATTAAGTTGTTCCGTAATTCTCTTTTCTGATGTAAGACAGTGGACGTCTGAAAATTAACAAATAAAAATACATTGTCTGACACCTTCAAATATTCAAGAT
>JARQZK010002254.1:95000-107500 GCA_030704885.1 Cynegetis impunctata | reverse complement strand
TTTTCAGAAAATCTGTCTGAATTTGGAATGATTCTTTAGTCGTTTGGTAATCTTATCAAATTTATCGACACGCACGTCCTCTTGTCAAAAAGAAACTTGAGAAAAAGTCTGAAATCACCTGAAATTTATTCATAGGTCATATACACTTCTTTCGAGGACATCTACAGAATATATACGCACAGCCGAAATATGATTCTCCTAAATTTTCGCCTTGCAATATTCGGCGAACCCCAGAAAATTCATCTCACATTTCAGGTTGATAACACAATACTGAGACGTGTTTGGGTCGTTAAAATATTTTTTACTGCAACGTAAACACGATATCTACCCTGACGGGACATGCAAGCCTTTTACTCCCAAAGGATGATATTTCAAAAAAAAATTTTGTTAGACCTTTCGCGTCTCAGAAATTATGTGTTCTACTTGATGTGCCTGCAAAAAGTGTGAACTAGCACGTCCACAAAAACAACGATAATGTTGAATTTGGAATAACTTATGTAGGAAGGTGACAGATTTATTTCTAGCTTTCTACATTTTAGTTAAATAGGTAGTCGAGCAGTAAAAACCTATGTATTATTCATTCATACCGCTATACAACTGTTTCGAAAAATGATTCTGATTCAGCAAATAGTTTTCTGTGTGAGGTATAATTTTGTACAATGAATATCATGAAAATTTAAATTGCAACTGAAAACTTGTCAAACTCAATATCGAAACCGAATTAGATCATTCTAAATCTCTTGATCACTCACTTGTTCCAATTGACGTTCTAAAAAGGAAACTTGTCTCAGAACCAGTGGCGCACCCAGGGGGGGAGCCATGGGGCTGCAGCCCCTCCGAGGTTTATAATAGTAACAAAATAATTTGAGGAGTAAATGTTGTTTCTTACATAAATTTTACATGTTGATTTGGCGAATTTTGTACAATAGTACAATAGGTAAATATATGTTTTGTTTCATATACAACATATATGTGAGTTTATATTTAATGAATAAATTATTCAATTTCTTACTTAAATGTTACATTTTGATGGGGTCAGTGCGATTGAAGCTTTCGATTTGACTATATTTCAATTGATTGAGAAATATGTAGGTATACCAGATAAGTAAGTGTTTATTATGTAAAGTCAAAAATTTGCAATATTTTTAGGATGAAATAAGAAAATGTCGGAATGAAATTGCACATCTTTGTGCAAATTCAGTAAATCTTTAAAGAAATAAGTATTTACAGAATCAATACATTGTAACTATTTCTTACTGCTGAAATCGTTCTCCAATTTTTTTATTTCGCGATAGTGATGAATGGAGTTGAACCAATTAACAGTCCCACTGTATGTGCAATAGGTTGTTACAATATATTTCAATTCATAGGCTACCTTGTCTTTTGAAGAAAACTCTATACTCTAGAATTTGGTAAATCTACTCTTCGAACACCAGACAATTTAATTGTACTTCACCAATTTTCCCAGATATACCTGTGTGGATTTTCTCATTATTTCAAATCTGATTCTCACGTCAAAAATGAAATATTTATGTCATGGAAAGATTCAAATTGTAAGTCGTGTGTAATTTTCCCCAAAACTAACAGGCGAGTTTGTCGCAAATTATAAAATGATGAAAATCAACGGTGATAAGCTAGGCCTGTGATTTATTTTAGCGTTCTCCAGCAGATCTGAAAATATTTGACTCTCTTATGATGATTGGAATTGATGTGTACCATTATATCATTGTTTCTTTTTACGAGGTAAGATAATTTGTCTTTATCTCATACTCGACTTATATGTGTAACACTACACCCTAGATTCATCTAAAATAACTACTGCGTTCAAAAGCATACTTAGCCCTTTTCCATGTCGATTAAATTTCGTATATTTCGTACTTATGCATACACGTCCATAGCGTTCTTCTAAAATGTTCGACTGTAGGTCCTTTGTGTCCTCTCTCTATCAAGCAATCCACTTATCAGACCATCCCACATGAATGACTTCTCTGAGAAAAAAGTGTCTTTTTTTCAATCCACCCTCTTATATGAACATGCTATTTCTGAAACAAAAATGAAGTACTCCCAACTATTTTCCGCTATTTGTTTAGAATATGTGATTTATACTAAATTTGCATATTTCTTACTAGACTAATGTAAAACATTTTCATTTCCTTCTTTCAACATCCCATTTCCAGGTCACGTTCGTGATACGCTGTAACAAAGAATTGCTTGAACCAATGCGTACAAAAGATTGACGAGGAAATCTCATATGCGCGGACATTGACAAAACGAAACCAAAAGTCTTTTCTTTGCTATCGCGAGTCACTTCTCCGGAGTTTGTTATGTCATAAAAAAAAATCTCTAGTTGAACGTGAGCTTGTGTCCCCCGTTGAGAAATAATGTATTCATACATTCCGGTTCCCCGCGAGGCGACGCTCTAGATTTCCCCGGTCGAAACCGTTACTCAAAAAATGGCGCGGATGCGGTCCATGTGCGGTTCTCCCTGTAGAATTTGCATTTTTGTTTTGGCCCTTCTGTCTATTTGAATTCGAGTATAGAGGCGACAAAATGATGAATTGGGACAATTTGTCTTTTCTGGAATAACCCTAGACGATGATGACCGAATGGTGGATTTCAATTCATTTTTACAGACCGTGGAGGAATGTCTATAAAAAGAAAACAAAGCAGTTAGATAATGGTGATGCAATTACGTTTATTGGCGAAAATTGATTGAAACGTATTAATCTTCATTTTTCAATATGTCAGGTTTCAATAAATTAAGTTTTAATGCATAATAGTTCCTAGAGTTTTAGAATCTTTCGTTTTCAACATTAATAGTGTTCTTTCGTACTGATACAACTGATTGAACTTATATGTGATTAAAGTGAAACTGATCAATCAGAACACATTCATTCACTGAATGCCCGAAAGAATGCGCTCATTTTCATCATATCTGTGTAAAAATCTTAAATATATATAAACTTCACATTTTGAGGTTAATCTAACTGATTGAAGATATTCTGCGTTTACAATAATTACTTACGATCACTTTTAAGTTGTGCAAGGGGGAACTGATTGAAAACGAAAGAACGACCGCTTAAACTGATCTATTTGATTTTATTTACATAGGTTGATGGCACCAATAGTCGCCACCTCTCCAGTAATTGCCACTTTCAAATTTCTTCTTTGATAACAAGAATTCCTACGAATATGTAGAGACCGCCTTTCCTCGGTTTGATATTGACATATTTCTATAGAGCCTTGCAATTTTTTCACTGACCTACAGATGGCATAACGTCAGGTAAAACTGTAGTATAATTTCGCGCCAATTTCACATGGAGGTTATGTATAACTGTTGGGCGATCATACTAGGGTAAGTGGATTACATTTTAATTATTTTTTCTTGAAATAGTGGTTACATTGAGAAAAAACTTCGATGAGAGTTCCATTAAAGAGTGCATATTTCATGTGTTCTTCTTCTTCTTCAGTATATGATTAGCATTTATAAGATATCATGGGGTGGCAATTATTAGTCAACATTTTATTGGGATTCCAAAGATTGCCACAACATGGCAATTACTGGTATCTGTGAATATTTTAAAAAACTTAACTGTTATGATTTCAGAAGAACTTATATTATAAATATGAAATACCAGTCAATTTACAACTCTCTGGCATAGACGGAACCAGTAGTTGCCATGGGGTAGCAATTTTTGGTTATGACTGTAGCACTTACTGGATCGTTTTTACAGAAAGTTCAAATATGACAGAACAAAAGGGAAAAAAATAGCCATTTACCTAACAAGTGCGGAAACTGAATTTTTCCGCACGAGTCTGCCGTTCACCGAACGACGCGTAGCGGAGTTCGGTGATGCATCCGAGTGCGGAAAAACATTTTCCGCAAGTGTTAGGTACAATAGTTTTTCTACGAGCGTGAGGAAAGTCAACAGAACTAATCAAAAGTTGAGATTCAATTTGTAAAGATTCACATTGCCAAACAGGTGCGGGAAAATTAATTTTCCACACTAAAATGTGTGTGGAGAATTCAATTTTCCGCCCGCTCGTAGAAAAATATTTTTTCGTTATTCTGAAGAGTCTATGGTAAAAGCTATCGCTGATGTGAGACATGGTAGTTCCATAAAAGCGGCTTCGGAGGAATATAATGTATACCCCGAAGAACTTTGGGAAACAAAGTCTCTGGGAAGACACCAGAGAATATAAGAATGAGCCCTCAAAATATATTGAAGGAAAATGAAGAACAACGTTTAGTGAAATGAATAATTGATATATCTGGAATGGGGTTTCCTGTTGTTGAAGAGGATATTTTGAATACAGTGAAGAAAATTGTCATTAATAATGAGAGGGCAAATTCCTTCTCTGATGATAAGCCTGGAAAAAAATGGTTTAAATTATACATGAAAAAACTAATTAAAATACTTCCAAAACGCCACAGAAATTGGGTGAAATCGTTGAAAAAAAGCAGAATCACCTTTTTCCAAAGCAATTCGATGGCCAACACCGAAAATTGAAAAAGTGCCATCAGTTATTACTTCAAAAGAGTGGAAAAATTATTTTCTCAAAAAAGAAAACGTTAAGTTGAGGAAAGAAAAAGAGAAGGAAAATAGAATGCAGGAGAGAGAGTTAAAAAAACTCAAGAAGGTGGAAGAAATGAAAACGAAGAAAGAAGGAAAAACCAACAAACGAAAACTGTTCGAACTGAGTTCAAGCTCGGAGGAATCTGAGAAAGATGAAATTATACCTTATGAAGATAGTGATAACGATAGCCATTTGGAGAAGATAGCCATTTGGAGAATAATGACAAGACTGTTAACATGGACCTTCCAGGACTGGGAAAATGGGTCCTTGTTAAATATTCGACAAAAAAATCGGTGAAGCATTTCATTGGACAAATTATACACGTGAATGTGGATGATTATTTTGTGAAATTTACTAAGTTGCTTGGTGGAAAATTTTTTTGGCCTGAAAAAGAGGACAGTGATAATGTATCAAAAGATGATATAATAAAAGTTTTACCTTAACCTACTTTGGATAGGCGAGAACAGATGGATTTTGGGATCGTCTTTGATGGATATGATATCGTTTAATTGCTCTTCACCAATTCAATATTCAGTTTTATTCCTGTTTTATATTCAAATGTTTATTGGTTTTTAGATTTTGACATATTTTTAATATTTTGTTTATAATGTACTAGAAATTTTATGCTTTGATACCAAAGAAAATAAGATTTATTTTTGAAATAAAATTATTTACTATTTTTTTTTTTAATTTTTCCTATGTGATATTTTTCATATCTTGTTAGTTGGTATTCGAACTCGATTCGAAATATTTTCACCCTTTTACATGTTCATATTCCAAGCTGAGGGGCTATTCTCTACAGTGGCAATTATTAGAATGAAACATGGCAATTATTAGAAATTTTCAGAATTTCAGTGGCAATTACTGGCTGCGGATGGACCGTTGAAAAATTCCAAATTTTTCGAAAAATTATATTAAAAATCAATGAGTTAACGTTGTTACGATATTAAAGAAGTAACATTTTATCAGCTCAAAACAACGAAATCTGTTATTTCGCGTAATATGTCTGTAAATATGTAAAAAAGCAAAAATTTTGTGTTAAAGTGGCGATTACTGGTGCAGTCACCCTATATCACTTCGTTCAGTACGAAAGAACACTAGTATTGTTGCAACAAAAATCGGCCAAGTACGAGTCGGACTCGCGCACAAAGAGCTCCGTACCATTGACTATGCCCCCCTTAAATATTTATATTATTTGAATTTTATTATTTATTATTAAAGTAAAAATAGAACTGAGTATTTTGTGAGTATTTCAATTGCCTACCTGTTGCCCTTATGATATCGAGCAAAAAGAGCAAAAAAATCGCTTTTGTTGTATGGAAGCCCCCTTAATTATTTATTTTATTTTGTTTTTAGTATTTGTTGTTATAGCGGCAACAGAAATACATAATTTGTGAAAATTTCAGCTTTCTAGCTATCGCGGTTCTTGAGGAGATACAGCCTGGTGACAGACAGACAGACGGACGGACAGACAGCGAAGTCTTAGTGATTCCGTACCCAAAGGATAAAAACGAAACCCTAAAAAAGATCAAATGTTCGAAATTCTCCTGTGCTTATTTTATGCTATTGCCTAAAAATACAATACAAATATATAAAGGGATATAGTTACTTCATTGTCATTTTTTGAACTGGAGTGAGCTTTGGAAGTTTGATGCTATATTTTTAAAATATATTTTTAATCCATTGAAATGTTTCACTTGAGGAAACCTTGAAATGGTTCTTTACATTTTTTTTTAATGGTGCACCATTAAAAAAAATGTAAAGAACCACTGACTGATTTGACTATTTAAGAAGTTTATTGTAAAGTTATTTACTGTTAGTTCATATATTTATCAGACGTATTTCGATTTTTGAATTAATGTTTTTAGAGGTCGGTCTTTGGCGTGTAAATTTGTGTTGTGATGTGATGAAGGGAATAATCCTATGAGAAGAGATTTTATATATTACTCATTTGTTTCACCTGTACTCTGTTCCTAAAATGTTTTCATAACACAAATAAAGCTTTAATTATTCTTTTGAAATCTTTCTGGTATTGATTTTCATTCATGTTTTGTTTTTCATATGCTACTACAAGGTTATATGATATAGTATGGAATGTTTGTATCTGTTCTACCTAGCGCTAAAAATTTTGAATATAGCTCCTGATCACCTGAAAAATATAAAAAGCATTAAAAGATTCAAAAAACGAATAAAAACTTGGATCAATAGTGATCTAATGATAGTGATTATGAAAATAGATAAATAATTAGTAACTTGATGAATGATAATTGAAAAATATTACATAATAGTGAATTATTACAAATATATGAACTGTGACAAAAATTTCAAAGACGGATTCAGACGTTTATTACTTACCTCATAAAGTGAATATCTAGTGTGAAGAAGAAGAAGAAAAGAATTTTATCAGAGCATGAGCTTTGCACTGCTTCTGCAATTCTGTGGTTTGCTCTTCATGGAACAATTTTTGTTTGTTTTTCTTTTCGTTGTTTACCTTCATGGAATAATTTTAGGAATTTATATTATTTTAATATCACATACACGCTATAATATTATACCTCTGTCATGTAATTAGTTTATTCTCCGAAATGAACTTTAATATTATTATTATTTTTATTTTTTTTATTTTTACGTCCGTGTGAGTATCCCGCACGCATTCTTAGGGATGTGTGAGACTCCGGATGTTGCTGGTTACTCACTAAAAAACCTCTCACACATTCCTTGGAGAAGTTCTTCATCCTGCCCTTACAGTCGTTATAGTTCATGGGACCTAATGCCTCGAAGTGACCCGAGCAATACTGCTTTCTGCATTCTGGGCGTCAATATATCGGCCAGAGATCTGCATGCCGGAATAATCTCCAATTCTTTCACAAAGTTAGCTCTCATTCCGCCTAGACAACCTTTGATTAGTACGACCATCCTAACTTTATGCCCTGGGTATAGTGTTCTCAGGTCGAACATAAAATCTCTGTATTTTCTCTTTTCTTATCATTATTATTATTATTCTGGAAAATTTATCATGCGGCCACTTTCAAATATAATACAAGGCCGGTTTTTCATTTAATCTGGCATACGTAATGTTCTTAGTTGGCTTGAATCATTTTGCATATTTGTTTCAACGAAATTTTTTATATAGGTAAGTACTAATAAAGAGTTTTAACTTCACCGAAGCAAATTTTCATTCTGGATTACTCGACCATAATGAAATGTACTTATTATAATTCACGTATTTTCATTCATATCTGGCATACCTGATGTTTATAGTTGATTAGAACCACTTTTTCACAGCACCCTTGTTTCAAAGCATTTTTCTCAATGCTTTTGTTTATATACATACTCTTGAAGAATTTTAACTTCACGGAAACTGATTGTTATTCCTGAAAATTAAATTCATCCACATTAAAATATGGCTATATTTTCATCATTTAACAAATTCTATAACCAAACACTTACCATTTTAAGCTACAGTTCTGAGAAACGATTACCTGCACTAATATTTGGGTTGTATATTATTATTCACCTATTACATATTCATAAAAATATTTATTGTTATACTGGACCTGCAGCCCATATGAAGGTTAATGAATTCTCATGGAAGTAATTTCTGAGAAATACGTTTGTATTCCACGAACTTGTCCCATAATATTTTCTTTGGATCTTCCGTTCAATATCGAACACGCAAATGCACTTAAAGTTCTATTATTCACATATTTGTTTACCTTGTACCTTTGCTTGTAACCTATTATGCTAATACCAGATCACCACAACCTTATCGATATAATCGTTTAGTTTCTTGAATAAAAAAAGGAAGCCAAGGCGCAAAGGAAGAGCTCTATTACTTTGGTTGTCCTGCGAACCCGCTAGGTCGAACGAAGCGCGTAGGGTATAAGCAGCTTACCAGCCCACTTGGGACTCATTACACAGATTGCTGAGTGGCGCCCTCTGCTTCGAACGGCAGGAATTGGAATTATTATGATTTCACACAGGCATCGCCAAGGGACAGGACTGGGAATAATTTGACAATTTTCATTCCAGCTAGCAACGGTATGTTCAAAATATAAGGTCCTTCATCGCACCATGACATAATGTTTTTGAGAATATGCAAATCACCAGCTTTAGGTACTCTTTCTGAAGTATATGCGAGTAAATTCATAACATATATAAAATATGAAAAAGATCTTTTGGAATTTCTGTTCATTCAAGGAATGAGAATTCGTTCAAGCAATGGATATGAATGGTTTTCACCTACATTCACAATATCATATAGATAAACTAGTTTATTTACAATTCGTAGAACACTTATTGGTGTTCTCTCCGAGAAAAAAGTTTCATTATGCTTGATGTTGTGACTTTTTTTTAATAGTTATTTATTCATCCCTCAAGTAGGGTGAGGAAGGTGGAGTTATGGAGGGAAACTCCTTCAGCCAGATTTTCCAGACCACAGAATACACTGTATGTACAAGTGCGTTAAGGATGCGTCAAATTCATAATTCATAGAGACAGGAGGCGAGGTGGGGTTCAGACGATGAATAGTGCAAGCAGTGACTTGAGAAATCCCCTGAGACAAACGCATGGCAGACCAGTTAAGTCAGGGGTACGATCCCGGTTCTCACAAATGCTAATGAACGTGCATGACTGATAAATTTGGTATCCTATTTTGAGAATTGCATAAAAGAACATCTTAACCATAAGAACGTTGTTCTCAAAAACCAAAGTTAAGATACCGAATTCTCAAAGGACAGGAATGGGAAATATATTGGCCAGATAGGCAGATCATTAAAAAACAGAATAACCTCACATGAAAGTGATGTACTTATACGTAAAGGTTCATGTGCCTTGGCTAAACACTGCATCGAAACAAGCAATCATTTCAATTTTGACGATGTCAACATTTTGGACTGTGAACCTATCCTAGCAAGGAGAAAGTTATTGGAAATAGTAAAAATAGACTAAACTGAGAATGTAATCAACAGGACTGATGTACAAGGACTGAGTTCCATATATGCTTACCTGATAAAAAAAATCAGATTTTAGTACCCGTAGAAATTGGACAGCCAATATACAGGAGACGGAAGATAGATGAGCGTGTGAAAGACGAACAGCATAAACTCTCCAGACCTTGTGAAGTGTTAACTTTGTATGGTTTTTATATGTCATTTGTTTTGTATATGCAGTGGTGGATTCGCCAGCAGCCTGAGTAGGCTGGAGCCTAGGGCGGCAAATTTTAAGGGGCGGCAAATTTAGTTCATAAATAATTTTTTATTTCGATTTACAAATTGAAAAAAAAATTATTATACACACACAAAATACGAATTCCGAAAATTGGAGAGAAATTAAAATATTTAACAAAATTAGAAATATAGTCCTATATACAGTGCTAAATAATAAATATTTCAACATCTCTACATAAATAATTGCTAAACGCTTTATTAATTAGACATTAATGATAATGAATTTTTAGAATATCGCCATAGCAATTCGATATTTTAGTCGAAATTTAGTTATTTTTACATATTTTCTTCACTGATAACTGCTATAATTTTTTCTCCGTGTACCTAATAATTATGAGATCTTACGAAACTCAATCTTGATATAGGTAATATCGATGGTCTAATCATGACTGCTGCAGCAAATTTGTAAATTGCCAAATTCAATTTCAGAAAGTTATTTCTTTATGCGTACAAAATACTAACTGAAATTGACTAATTTTATGAAATGAAAAACTAGTTCAATATCTTATAGAGATATAGTCTTTTGGTTTAAATTCATCGAATAACAGATATTTGAACGACTGACAATAAAAAAATTCCCTCCACAAAATATGAAGTTAGACAATATGCTGATTAGAAAATTGATAAATTTCATCAGTTAATTATTTTATTTGTAGTAAGAAAAATTATGGAAAATCCAAATGCGCATGCCTTAAGCGCTCATGTCGTACACGAATGATTTCACAACGCCTTCTCAGAAAATACCAATCGGAATTAATTAATTAATAAGATAGAACAATACTGCAATTCATTATACAACGGTTTCTCTCCAGTCGATTGAGTACATAAAAAAAATTTGAAGTAAAAATGATTTTTTCGAAAGTTATTGTGTTTACTGTGAACACGATCTTCAAAAATTCATGCGATATGGCATTAAAATTACTTTTTTTTATATAAAAAGCAAAAATAATATTGGGTCATACATATTTGTGTATCTGTTTTGCGTTTTAGGCCAAATCTTTAGTCAATAGAATATCTTCAAGGGATTTATCGATTTATCTAAATCAATAATTTTTTAACAAAATGCATTCGTGCAGGTGCAAAAAACGGATATTTATCTTATCTGCATAAACCTCACGTAAAAAAGACTCAATATTCACATTTTACAAGAGCTGAAAACTTACTAGACTGTTTTTATGCTTTGGAGAATTTTCATGTTTTTTATTCTTTTACCAAATGTTTGAGATCACGAACTCCTACCTTTATCCAATTTTCATCGCCCTCAAATATCAACCAATCGAAACAAAAAAAAGCATCACTTTCATGTTTCCATCAAATTTTTGCCTAAAACCCGGTCGATTTTCAAATCCTTTCTGTTCCTGAATTATATTCAAAACTGCGGTCGGACGTCCATTATCTTTTAAGTCAACTTCTTCCTACAAACTTTTACTAAATTTACTAAAAACAACTTTTTCTAACTCACGCAACCTCATTAAGATTATAAAATCGGGAAAAAAAAAAACAATACAGCCCTTAGAACCATCCGCCAACACAACAGGTAATCTTCATGGGGGTTGCGGGCCCAGACACGTTGAGTCCGTAGCAGTCTTCTCCGCCGACCGCGGATTACGTCATCTCGCATTTTTGATATTGGGGGATATGTGGACTCGTGGCTCAAACGCCCGTGCTCATCATGTTGGTTGCAGTTGGATTGGAATACTGGTATAGTTTCGTAAATTACTGTGGAGCGTATGGATTTGTTTAGATTTTTAGAATATTGCTCAGGTTTTATAGTAACTAGTTCAAAATTATTTATGATTATATATTTATGTGTTAAAATTAGAAAAATAATTTTCATGAGCTCAGCGATAATTTTTTTTTCTGATGAGTTGCTTTTTAAATAATATACATGTAGGTACATCGTATTCGTTAGGTACGGTTTAGTGTGAGAAAACATCGGATTTAGATTTTCATGCAAGAGTAGAATTGCGAATTCAAAGTCTCGCAAAAAAGTATTGTAATGCTTTTATAATTTTCTTAAATTATAATACTATCAAATAATTAAGAAAATATATATTTATTGTATTGTTTTTAAACTGTGACTGTAATAATAAATATTTATATTTATTTTGCCAAATGTATATTTTGTATGTAAGTATTGTATAGTTTGAAGACATGCCTTACCTTACTTTAAAAGTGGTACATGATTGAGATATGTTTTGCTCAAAACGATGGTTTTTGATCATTCTTTGCTGTAAAAATAATCAAGGATCTAACACGGTACATAGTTCTCAATGATACTAACCATACGGGAAAAGTTGATGTAACGAGGATGATGGAGCACAAATCGTAAAGTTGGAATTTTATTGACAGAAAATTGATATGATTGTGGAATAAGATATCAAATCCGCCACTGTGTATATGTATATGATGTTTATTAATACACCGCTATCTTTATGATCTCTTCAATTGTTGAATTGTTGATGATTTTGTTGCTTATATTCTGTTTCGGACAGCCTGTATTGTAACTATGTCCATTGTGCCAGCCATATAGCCTTATATTTAAAGATGGAACGAAACGTTCCAAAATCATGAGAATACAAAATAAAGAGTGGTAAAATTCTCGTAGCTACTTCACTAGGGAATAATTTCGATAAGTTTCAATATGTTGACGATTTACTGACAGATTCGATCTTTTCATTTCTTGATGAATCG
>JARQZK010002254.1:37500-90000 GCA_030704885.1 Cynegetis impunctata | reverse complement strand
ATTAAGTGCCCGCTCCTGAAGATCTAACTAATGTAATTGAATATACGGGTAGATCAATTAAATTTATGTTACAAGCAATTATCGTCGTTTACACTTATTTGGTATTGAAGCAAAAATATCTGAGAAGATATTTCAATTTACTCACGGCTAGTTATGTAGAGTAAAAAATTGATTAGTAATGGGTAATGGCAAATCGAAATGGAAACAGAATTGAGTTGACTAGATATAACTATTATCACATGCGTCAACTATTATAATATGAATAATCCTCTAAGATTAATCCATTATCTTCAGTAATAATAAGAAATGGATTAATTCCTGACTTTCAGATGAAGTAAAGTGTTGATCGGCCAGTTATTTCAATGTTGTATTGTTGAAGAAAATTGACTTTATGGACAGATTGATAAAGTATCCACCAACTACCTTAGTATAAAAATATATATATATATACAAGGGCGCACCCAGGATTGAGTTTCGGGGGGGGCTGAATCAAAATTTACCTCTTTAAATTTAAATAGAAAACGCACATCCCGTATCCGGTAAATCATAATAGATCTTATGGTTAACCGATAGTGACCAGTAGGCTCATTTTATAGTAGTAGATGAGCTCATTTTACAATTATTATCTTAGTAATCTCAATTCTTTTGTAACTGCATGAAATCTCGGGGGGGGGTTGGCTGCAGCCCCATGGCTCCCCTCCTGGGTGCGCCACTGTATATATATATATATATATATATATATATATATATATATATATATATATATATATATATATAATATATATATGTATATATATATATTTATTTATAGATATAAAATATTAATATATATATATATATATATATATATATATATATATATATATATATATATATATATATATATATAGGTATGATTAAAGCTAATGAGAATAAAAATTAGCCAAAGTTTTATTTATTACTATATATTATTATATTGTCAGATGTTTGTTTCAAATATCTGACAATGAATAACAGTATTGTGCAAGTCAATCAATATTATTTTGAGGTTAATACTATGCTGCAGCATGGTTACCAACTTTTGGGGGTGTGGCTTACTAAACTTTCAACAGTTCAGCCTTTCTACATTGTATTTCTTGACTTAACTCAGAATGTGACATATACCACGCTGATTTAAACCTACCTATATATATATATATATATATATATATATATATATATATATATATATATATATATATATATATATATATATATATATATATTAATTTTTTGATAATTATTATAATATAACATTGTTTGAATCTCAAAGAACTCGATTTTATTAAAAAGTTGACGTTTCGCCACGAATGTCGTGGCGAAACGTCAACTTTTTAATAAAATCGAGTTCTTTGCGATATATATATATATATATATATATATATATATATTATAATTTTAAAAAAGTTTATAATATAAAAAAAAATTAAATTATTATCGCCTGTGAGATATATGAGTAAATTACGAAACAAAATATAACTAGAATAGTTGCCTGAAAAATCTAATCTCTCAACCTTATATAGAAGCATATTGATGGATATATTGGCATACATAATTAACTATATATATATATATATATATATATTTATATATATATATATATATATATATATATATATATATATATATATATATATATATATATAATATATATATATATATATATATATATATATATATATATATATATATATATATATATATATATATATATATATTATAAATATATATAAATATATATATATATATATATATATATATATATATATATATATATATATATATATATATATATATATATATATAATATGATTCACTCAAAATACTTATTTTTTTGTCTCCAAAATTGAATTATTATTAATGTCTCAACAATGTGTTTTTTTCATTCTATTCATTGGTCGAATTATTTTTTATTGGACAGGTCTTGAAGAGATAGTGAAAGATTTATTGAATTGACAAGTTAGTCAATTCAATCAATCTTTCACTATCTCTTCAAGGTTTGTCCAATATTGAATAATTCGACCAATGAATAGACTGAAATCCTTCGCAGAACTGATTTCCTTGTTTGCTTCGTTCTCGCCGGCACTATTGAAAATAAATTCTTCACTAAGAGCGGACCTAAATTCCGAACCAACAATTTCATCGAATTTCAGTTCCCCTTTTTCTTCTTCCTTTTATTTACAAGGCATTTAGCCGCGACAGTTGACAAAGACGCTAGCTCTGTTTATATCCCTCAAAAGCCAAACATTGAACAGTAAGCGAACAAAGCGGATTGCTGAGGTAGCATTATGTTTGTTTGTTACGGCACAGAAATATCGATAACACCGTTAATTGACAAATCGGTTTTACGGTTGGAATGTAACATGAACCAATTTCTATTCGCACTCTTTTAAAACAAAGTTATTTAAAAAAATTGTCAATAGAGACATTATTCAGATTATTCAGAAAAACAGGCTGTAATATAGGTTATATAATATTTCTTTCTAAATATAATGAACCCAAATATTTGATGATAGGAAAGCATATAAACTCGAAGTAACATTTATATATTTTACGTTTTTTCAACATAGTCCGTTTTAATACTGCAAACGTAATGATTGTTACGTTTTTTTAATCTTTTTTGATTAGTATTTGCAGTAAGTTTCATTGCTCTTGAATATTTTATTTTTTTTTACAACTGCATTTCATGTCTCAATACCTTACGAGTTTATTATAAAACATTTTTTTAATGAACACATTGGTCTTCAGTCTGTATACCTACTATTCAGTAACAATATTATTGAAATTTCATTATACTCAACTTGGAATAGAATACAAGACGCTGGCATATATGGAAGGTATGATTCAATACCTTACGAGTTTATTATAAAACATTTTTTTAATGAACACATTGGTCTTCAGTCTGTATACCTACTATTCAGTAACAATATTATTGAAATTTCATTATACTCAACTTGGAATAGAATACAAGACGCTGGCATATATGGAAGGTATGATTCAATACCTTACGAGTTTATTATAAAACATTTTTTTAATGAACACATTGGTCTTCAGTCTGTATACCTACTATTCAGTAACAATATTATTGAAATTTCATTATACTCAACTTGGAATAGAATACAAGACGCTGGCATATATGGAAGGTATGATTGACCTACCTTTTTGAAATTCATGAAAATTTTTCTCAAATTATTTATTAGAAGCGTAATAAAGAAGGATTAATTAATACTTTATTTCCACGGTCCAGGATCTCGCGGATGGCATTAATCGCCTCCGTGGTCAGAGTTTGACCAAATCTCCCAAACCGGAGAGTTCGAACAATGTACCACAAATGTGTGATTGTCTTCCGAAGCAGGGGATTCTGCTTGTTGTTGCTGTTTCAATTCCAGGTTTTCCATCGCATACTTGGCTACGCCGTTCTGATGAGGACCAAAGAGTCCGAAACACGTGTCAACGGCTGCTTCGACATATGCGGGCTAGACCGATAATTCTGCTTGTTTCATATATATATATATATATATATATATATATATATATATATATATATATATATATATATATATATATATATATATATATATATATATATATATATATTTATATATATATATATATATATATATATATATATATATATATATATATATATATATATATATATATATTATATATATATATATATATATATATATATATATATAGGTATATATATTATTTTAATTCACTCTAGTTCACAAAATCATCTAAAACTCCAAAATAAATTCTTCAAAGAAATAAATTATGTTGTGGCTAATTCAGCAGTAAATACTCGTATGTTCTCATTATGAAGAACGAAGATTGCATGTACCACATTGCAAATGAAGATAATTGCTATTGCAATTTGAGTCGCTCAGGGAATTTTGCGCTTATGTCTATCTGAACTTATTCTAAGAACCAAAATTGCAAACGTACTCATTTATTATATCTAGGTGTATTTATGAAATCAAACGCTTTGAATATAAAATTATTAAATCTAGAAATCTAGATTCGTTGACTAAAAGGGACGAACTTGACATAGACACCAATGAATGTATTTGAAGTTCCACAGCAACATTATTTTTAAAAACATGGGAAACAATTAATTTGTTATCTTATTCAAATAACTCAAACAAATCTTCCTCTAAAAAATAAAATGGTCGTAAATGAAATTTGAAAATATCTCTAACAGCTTCAAGGACTTCAATGACACATCACATTACACATCAGTTTGTAGTTCGTCGTTTCAATGTCCATTCATCCAACAATACTCAATCATATATCTCCGGAAGGGTGAGTAATAAAGAACCCTTTGATTTATGTTTGCTTGAAAAATAATGCGTATAAATATTGGTGTTCGATTTTCTGGTCACGTCTTCAGCTTTCGGCGTTTATTCTGCCAAGGAATCGACTTTCCTTTTTTCTCTTGTCATCAGACTGAGACTGCAGTATGTACTCGGAAGAAAAACATTCAATGTGTATAAGGGCAATCTAAAAATTTTCAGTTTGACATTAAAACAACTCATGTTTTGACTCGAATCCGCGTGATAATACTAAAATATTCGTTTACAATTATAATAACTTCCCAATTTATCCTCCTGAACAAACCTTGGGCCAAGCAAAATAATTATCTGGAGGTCAGATTGAATGAATTAGAGCAGGTAATCCAATCAATTGGTAGCCAAGTTCATGAGTTTTTAACATATATAATATATATATATATATATATATATATATATATATATATATATATATATATATATATATTATATATACATATATATATATATATATATATATATATATATATATATTATATATATATATATATTATAGATATATATAAAAATATATATATATATATATATATATATATATATATATATATATATATATATATATATATATATATATATATATATATATATATATATATATATATATATATATATATATATATATATATAATATATGTATATATATATATATATATATATACATATATATATATATATATATATATATATATTTAAATATTTAGTATTGATGTATTAAGAATATGCAATACTAATTACTGATGATTGATCGAGTTCCAAAAATAGCATTTCTATTTTGGCGACCATCGAGATCTGCGCAGTACACACATTTCTACAAAATCAAATGATTCGCTTTTGTAGTTAATGTCATCGCGAATTAGATATATTGAAAACTTAATTCACATTCGAACACATACTACAATAAAATCGATTCAAACTGTAATTTAACAAATTTTCTTTTTATTTCAGATGTCGACGCAAAGTTATGCTGTGTTCCTGGGCCTTCTGCTCTTATCCTTCTCAACACTAGCGAATGCAGTAGGATGTCCTGCAAATTGCAAATGTAACGACGAAATATTCGTCGTTGAGTGCGAAGGAAGTAAACTAGATGTCCTACCGATTGCTCTTAATCCTGCTCTCCAAAGACTCGACTTGAGGAACAATAAAATCAAATCAGTCGATGAGGCGTTCCAGTTCTATAAAGATCTTCTGTATGTTGATTTATCCAACAATCATTTTGTAAGCATACAGCCCAACAGTTTCATCTATCAAGAGAAGCTCCAACAACTCCATCTCAATAATAATAAATTATCAGCCATAAATAATAGAACTTTTTTCGGTTTGCAATCATTAACTGTACTCAGCTTGAGAGGAAATTATATAGCAGAATTGCCTGCCAGCATTTTTTCCGGCTTGAAGAAGCTAGAAGAATTGATCCTTACTAAAAATAGAATATCCAGAATAGATAAAAATGCCTTTGAAGGCCTAACTTCCCTGAGAGTATTATATCTAGATGATAATATGTTCAGCACTGTGCCAACAGATTCATTCAATATCTTAGGAAGCCTTGCCGAACTTCACATAGGACTTAATGTATTTTCCCTACTTCCTGATGACGCTTTCAAAGGTTTGGCTACGCTATCACTACTCGATGTGAACAACGCAGGGTTGGCAAATATTAGCACTTATGCTTTTAGAGGTTTGAATGGTTTGAGAAATTTAAATTTGTATGGAAATAGACTTCAAACAATTCCAACCACACAGCTGTCAATTCTACGTCGATTGGAGGTACTATCAATTGGCCAGAATGATTTCGAGCGAATTGGAAAAGATGCTTTCAAGGGACTCGTTAATTTAAAGAAATTGGAAATCCATGCAGCGAACAATCTAATTACAATAGAAAAAGATGCATTTAGTGAAAACTTGAACTTGGAGAATATTACACTTACCAGTAATAAAAAACTTGAACATGTAGAGGACGGTGCGCTAGTAGGTTTGCCGAATTTGAAACATTTAACATTACGCGGTAATTCCTTCAAAAGTTTTTCTGAAGGAATGGCCTCTTGGAGTGAGATTCAGACGCTAGAAGTAACTGATCACCATATAAAATGTGACTGTAATTTACTATGGCTAGGTAACCTTATGGCTTTGAAAAATATGAGTAACGTGCAGTGTTCTTCTCCGTCTCATTTACGAGAACGGTATTTAAGAAGTCTAACTACTGCTGATTTGGATTGTTCCTTCGCTGACCCAAGAACAACGGCTATTTTGATCACACTTCTAGTGAGTTCAGTGATATTACTTGGTGGTCTTGGATTATTTCTTTTTCGTTATCGGCAACGAGTCAGAGAAGCTCTCAAAGATTACAAGTGGAACAAGAGAGCAATTAGTAGAAAAGAGCACGAATACCAGAAAACCTTTTCTGATGAAGATTATATCATTCGTTCTCAACACCATAATGTCAAGCCTATACCGGTGACGGAATTGTAGCTAGAGTTGAGCGCGCCACCTTCAGGGGTTTTTTGTGTTGACAGCAGTGTGGAGGGTAGGCGCGCTGACATAACGAGGGATCCGCGTGGGCCAGGCGGGACACTTCCTGTTAGTGGATTTACTTACCTTACGGGAGAAAACTGTAGAGCCCACTCAATGCGATCCATGGATAGAAATACTACTAGGAACGGATTTCCGCGCTGCCATAGGGATGTTGTATATCAACATTAGCTACTGAATTTATGGCTATAAATGGCAGCTTCATTTTCAGAAACCTTATACAGAGCATGAATTTTTCGATTTTTACTTTAAATATCTTTCAAAATACTGGAAGGATCGCCACAGTTTGCACTATTTTTAGGTTCCAAAATTATAATGCCGCCCAAATGAAAATCGGGATATATAATTTATCGATTGTATGATGCATGCTTTTTTGCTCTTTGAAGTTACTTTGAAGTTACATTAAGAGTTTTCTGAATCGAGATACTTATTCCAGATTTAAACAGTGACACCAAACATCAGCAATAAAAAATCCATTCCAAAAAATGTGATTTTCAAGTTGAACTATTGAGACTGTACGTAGTACACCTAAACATACTGATTATATAGATATTTTTTCTGAAGTCCTTATGTTTCAAAAACAAACGATACATCAACCTCATCAGAATTTTTGTTCTGTTAATCAGTGATTCAGTGTGATTAAATTAGTTGTTTACATGAGACTTGAATTATTTGAAAGCCAATTACTTTCCACTGAATGGTTATTTTCGAAATAAATGTGATGTTGTTTATCAATAGTTGATATACACACTCCAAAATACAATTTCAGTTTCGAGAGGTCATAACTTTTAACATTTCTTTTTGACATTTTACTAGTTCATTTTGTGACCAATCGAAATTTGAAAGTTACTTGTGATATTTTTGATTGCATATTATTATAACACACTCTGTAGATCTAATCAGAACTTCCAATTTTATCAATGTAACGAAACTTCGTTCCGATACGTATAATATGAAGATCTAATATTATTTCGAAACAAAAGAGATTCAACATCAAACTTAAAAAGTATTATTATCGTAATATGCATTTTCGAAAATATTCTAAAAAGACCCACAATTGTACAAGTTGAGATTTTGTATTTTCAAAAAGTATTGAAAATATTCAAATCGTTCTGTATATATGATATTGTATGCAATATTTCGACTAATTAGAATTTGTATATAACATTTGAATTGTAAAAATAATTTATTAATTTTTTATCGTCTGAATGAATTAAATTTAGATGTTATAAGAAAAAAGCATTCCATAAACTATTTTATTTTGTGGTTGTGATCGATTCTACCGAAATGAACGTGAGAGAATGCATATTGTATTCGTCGGACTGTGTAGTGCAGCTAACACAATTCGTAAAAGCTAGTCATGATAATGGGGCGACTGTTTGATTCTTGTTTGATTTACAGATGTAGTTAGTGTCTTTTATATTGTACATATTAAAAATATATTAAAAAAAGCATTTTGTACATATTTACTTAATCCTAATTATGATATTTACAATAAACAATTTCCGATCTTCAAACTGTTTTCTTAACCACTTAATATTAATACCTACCTACTTTCAACAAAATATTGATCACATAATTGACTATCATCAGAATATAATATGTGCACTGAAAATGCACTAATCAAATAGGGCAATGATAGTTTATTCACATTTATGACTGTGAACATAACTGCTAAGATATTTTTGTTATTTGAGAAGCAAGTTAGTCTTTCCTGATAGTACAGCCGATTTGTTGAATATAATTTATATTTTGTAAATAAAACTCATATAAAAAGCTATGTGATAATTCTCTCTATCTAAATTATTTGCAGGAGATTTTTTTTCCTCAGACTCAAGATGCGCCCTTACTGCACGAGCAAAATGTGCAGGGCACCCATCATTTAGCAACCCCATCCTTCTACTTAGTCAATCAAGCAGCACGCGAAATAAATGAATTGAGTTCAAGGCGTTTAAAAGGACAATTTTTGAGAAGCTGCAGGTTGTGTTTAAGAGTCAGTGGGGTAGACATTCCGAAAATCTATTGCGAAAATAATTAATCAAATTTCAGATCCAAATTGTTTATTTGCTTTTAACGATGCAAAAATCTATTGAAATAATTAATACGACCTTATGTTCTGTTTATTATTTGGACACCTACCTATAACAATGAATAAAAAAGAGTAATAAATAGCGGTTTCAGGTATTTTCTACAACAACTACTACGTTGTAATTTGCCAACAAAAGACGCCTGCATCTTTTATTAAGTAGTACCTAGTATTATTTTTTATTTGAAGTATTTCGCAAGAATCTTGACTTCAATGACAAAAATTGAAATATTCAGACTTTTGAAAGAAAAAAACCACAAATGTTATACCATTTTCGAAAGAGTATTGAATAGGCTAGTTTTTAAGGTCATTTGCTGATTCAGTCCGGTAAAATATTTTTTCACAGTAAATATAGTCAAACTTAGGTAAGGTTTTCGGATTTAAATTAAATTGAAACAACTCAATTTTTTTTAAGGTTAGCGAGCTAGTTTTTAATGGAATGATAAGTCGACTATCTCAACCAACTATTGATGGTAGCACAAGAAAAAAACCATAAGTTAGAAGTTATTTATATTCAAAACGGGCGAGAAAATGACCACAAAGTATAGATTTTAAAAAAAACATAAGAGTGGCAACATTTCGAAAACCAGAAAACTTTTACTAAGGTCATGTTGATGTTATCTGATTGAAGCCAATCTACCTCCAGTGTCACTCTGGCATGTTATTTACGGGACACCCTATATATATATATATATATATATATATATATATATATATATATATATATATATATATATATATATATATATATATATATATATAAATATATACTTATGTACATACTTGTGTATGATAATTAAGTAATTTGTTGGTGTAGTAAAACCTGGTAGGTACATTTGCTTTTACAAAAATTAAGAAAATAAAATAGAATATAAGGAATATAAATATCAGCACATCCACAAGAAAATAAAATAAACAACATTTGCTATCAAAATATATATAAGAAAAGATCTAAACTTATTGATAGGTAAAATGCGGAATGCATTAGGCAATTAGTACCTAATTTGGACCATTCTGCGACCTGCTCAATTTGAAGAAATTCGATCTAATATCAGATCGAACATCTGGTATGATAATGGTGATTACTACTACTAACGTAGGGTCCTTGGTTTCGTACGCATATATTAAGCAAAAATTAATATACAATCCAGGGTGTCTGTATGTGCAATTCTTCGTATTTATTTTTGCAACGGGCCTTGTAATCTTAACTTGAGATAATTCGTATTGTCCTCCTTTGAATACTTAATCTGATCTCCTTAGCTCAACAACAATGATTCCACGCCAACAAGCCATATCGAACTATAGATTCCAATAACGGGAAACCAGGGAGGCAAGGAATGCCATTCTCGGTACATTTGTCAGGCATTGATCCAGTCAAAACAAGAACCCAAATAGTTTTCTACTTAGCTTAGCCGCAATAATATCAATGTGGTGTTTCCATGTGAGGCGAGAATTAAGATAGTTTAAGCTAAATACCATGGACTTTGTTTTATCAGCATCCATACAAAGTCCGTTTCCAGTAAACCAACGTTCAGCCTCCGTACGCTCGTTCTCATAAACAGTTCGAACATGATCCACTTTCGAACCACCAATAGAGATGTTACTGTTATACTGGAGCCATTTGTCTCCAGAAAATTCAACGTTTCACTAATTTAGCTACTGAAGAGCAGCGGATGCATCTCCTGAAAAAAGGTCCTCTACTTAAGAATAGACTGAAGATTTGTAATGATTATATGACTGCTAAGAATTAATGACAGTAATATTTACCATCACAAAAGATACTGAGAGTGGTCGTCACACTGTAAGTCATGCAAATAAGCAAACGAATTTTCAGCAAAAAATATATGAAACGTCAAATAGTGCAGATGATTTCAATTATAATTCTAACTTTATACTACTTTTGTAGGACTACCTAAATTGACCGACGTATATTGAGTTGCATAAAAAAAAATACAGCTGATGAAAATTTGGCATCGGTGCACCCCGCGCGTCTTAATAAGTTTGAATATATCTACGGATTGCATTTTTACTTTCTGGACATACAAGGCCTAGAAAGTTATGATATTTCATTAATTTATAGGCATTATAAAGTGTAAGTAAAGCTAGAATCAAAATGTAAATTGTAACAACCTGTGAATAGGTATTTACTATTATTATATAAATAAAAACTTTGGCCACCTATCCACATTACTGTCAAAAATTGGTTACTGTTGCGTCATCTATCTTATCTATCTAGTCGTTGGAAAACAAGAATTTCAAGATAACTTTCGTTACTTGCTTTGGCATTATATACATTCTACTAATAATGGTTCCGGTAAGCGCTAACCAGATGGCGCGATGCTGATTCCTTATTTTAAACGGCAGGTGCTATTGCCATTCTTTATCTTTTTCCAACCAAATGAAATACTTATATGATTGTCGATGGCGTTTATGAACTAGGGCATTAGAAGAAAATCTTCGTATAGTTTATATGAATACTATCGTTTGATTTTATATTGTCATGAACATACACTTACGAACAAATTTAGCTCTTTTAGTATTTTTATATAGTCATCAACTGTATATATACATATATATATATATTTATATATATATATATTTATATATATATATATATATATATATATATATATATATATACAGGGCCGGATTTAGGCATGGGCCACATGGGCCCAGGGCGGCAAATTTAGAAGGCCAGTTAAATTTTGCTAAAAAATCAAGAGCGGTTTATGCAGAATTTTTGATCACTCAGATTTATACACTAATCACCCAACAGATATTGAAGCTCTTTTTTTTTGTTGTTGAATGTCATCATTTGAAAGGTCTGTCAAAAGAAAAGGCATCCAGTACAGAAGAAATGTCGCTGTAACAATTGAACAGATATATTTTGTCCAAAGATCTCCAGAACTTATAACCAAATGTAAGGGTAGCTCTTAAGATGTTTTTGTGTACACCAACCCGCAACTGTGCAGCAGAACGCATTTTCTACTCTTTCACGAGTAAAGAATTATTCAATATCAACTGTTGGCCAGAAAAGGTTAGTTAACTCATCTGATTTAACCATAGAAAAAGACTTGAGAAAAAGGCTTGACGTGTATAAGCTTGACTCCAATGATGTCATTGATACATTTGCTAATATTAAAGCTAGGCGTAAAAAAATCTGAAAACTTGAATTTGAACTTTTTGAAAAGTTTCATTACGAATTGAATGTTTTAGCTCTCAATAAACTGTTTCATCATTGAATCGTTTTCGATTTCTTAATTTCCTGATGTTATAATCCACTTTGAAAAAAAAAACAAAATTGATTTTTCTTTAGTTTATGTGGTTTTAAAATGAGTGAAAAAAATGTTAATTTCTGAATGGTTGGCAAACAATAATGAGACAAAAAACAATATATAGGACTACTGGGTTTTTTAAAAATCTCGTCGGCAACAAGTATCGAAAAATGTAACTTTTTCTTTAGGCGGCTCCGTGGCGGAGAGGTATAGATAACACTATGCCGACTTCGTTGGCGGAGTCGGTGGGTTCGATTCCCACCATGTCCTTGGGAGTTTGTGTTTGTCCCATTACAATTTAATTAATTACAATTTGACGAAGATTTACTTGAGACTGGGTCTATGTACTATGTTTGCGAGCCCAGAAGGGTAGATGATGGAACACAGGCGAAAAGTCGCCTGTGTCCCATCATTCCCTTTAAAAAAAAAAAAAAAACTTTTTCTTTAATCCATATTTTTCTGTTAATTATGGTAACAATAATTGTACTTTGTTTAGTTTAACAGTTAAAACGATATCTTGAGGTGTAAAAGGAAATCATAGATTCTCTGCAAATATTCCACATAACAAAGTAGGTAGTAATTAGCATTATTCATAGATCATAGATAGTGAGGTTATATAAAGCTATGACATTATTAAGATGTTATTCGAATTCATTTTTAAGATATTAGGGAATTATTGGAAACGCTATAAGGTAAATGCCTTATTATGGTCGTTCCGAAAATAAGGGGTACTCATGCGCACTAGAATAAATTTAATAAGGGAACCATAATAAAATACTGCTTTCCCTTATTTACGACTAGATACCGTAAATATTAGAGAGTTATTGGAAACCTGAATTTACTGTCTTGCAGTATTTGTGCTGACCTTATATAAATAGTGCTCGACCTTAAAATATACTTAAAATTTAGAGTTATTGAAACCACAGATCAACAACCTTATGAGGTTACGTTGTAATGACAAGGTGGTAGGTACTTTGTCTTGCTTTATCAAAGGATAGAACATAGAACATAGATAGAAGCCGAAAAAAGAGAGGTTATGACATGTAAATCATGAAATAAGGTCTGCAGTGGGACTCCGTGCACCATAGTATTCTACCTGTCGCTGTCTATAATAGAATTCTACTGTAGAAAGCGATAATCGCGTTTGGCGGCACTCTGTGTTACAATCGCCTTCTCTTCGGGTATTTCCGGAATTTGTAGAGTAATTTGTTATTTTAAAAGTGGCAATACTGATATTTTCATTTGATAAACGTCAATTTTATGTGTGTCATTTCTATTTTTGTGATTTTGTGGATTTCTTTGCTTCAAATTGCGACTAAAGGCGAGTTCAAACAACTTCATACCTTTAATTTTCATAACTATAATTGACGAATGTCTCGCTGTCTCGTCTAAAAAAAATACCTACTTGAAATTATACGAACATTATTTTCCAATTCATGTACAGCCTCGTCTCCTGAAACAGAATTTTTTCCCATAATTATTAGCAGTCTTTCTGACAAAAAAAAATTCTCCAACAGTTTGTTTATTATTTTCGTAATCATTACAATCAGTTTAAATTACTCAGCTAGCTTTATAGTTTAATAAATAGCTATCGTCGCCCATCAACAACTTTTATTAAATATGCGACGATCAAACATATCTTTCACTAGTTATTAATTTCATCAGTATTTCAGACATACATTGTTTTTATTTATAATTCAAAAACAATATAATAAAAGTTTATTCGATAGCTGATGATAATAGGTATTTATTTGGTACAACTTACAAAAAGTTCCCCATAAGTAAAATATAAAATAATATAAATATTTTCGAGTGAACTGGCTAATAATACAACAGTATTACTGTTTTTTCTCTATCCTTCTACTGATTTTTTACCAAAACCTAAACTGTTTAGTTTTTGAGGAACCGTTTGCCACAGTTTATTTCCCTTGTCTTTTCCCGCTACTCTACTGAACTTATTGGTTTATTATTGTGGCTTTTCGTCATACACATCAGCAATAATTGTCAAATGTGCATATTTATAATTTTAATAATAATTATTTACCATTTTACGAACAATCATTTATAATAGATAAGCAAAACAAACTCAAAATGACAGAACAACGATACTGTTGGACAGGCTAATTTGTTGCCAAATAGAATACGACACGTTCTATACACCTCGCCAGAAGTCGATCGCTTTCGTCTATAGAAAGCTATTTTACGTGCGCACGGAGTACCAGTGGTATAGAAAGAAGGCGATTAATAGAATTCTATAGGACACAGAGTCCCGCTTCTGGATAGTGCCCTACAGTAACCGCGCACAAATAACGACAAGCAGTAACATTAATAATGTCTCCCTTATTTTAAACATCGATTGCGCATGCGTATATGTCAATATAAGGTCGGCACTATTACTGCTTAACTTTATAAAAGTTCCAATAACTCTCTATTTAAGGTTTCCTTATTTCCCTAATTCATCAAACCTAACCTCCCAAAAAAAGTTTCTCAACACAAGTAATCCTTCCGTATTTTCGGTTTGAATTTTGTTTTGGGTCGGTTTAGTGCTGCAATTGTGTGTTTTTTTAAAATAAATTTCGAGTTTAAATTATGAAATATGAGTGGGCCAATACGAAGCCTTGGTCAAGAATACAGCACAAAAAAAAACAGATTAAGGTTCACGTATAATGATGATTTGGCCTTATTAAGAGAGTTTGTAGGACAAAATCCCCTATCAAATCCCGAAGGATGGGAGGTGATAAGGCAAAACGTTCAAATTTCGACTGGACAGGCCTTCACAATTAGAACAATCAAGCAACACCTGATACTAATAATTTGAAATAATGGATCAAGAAAGATGAGGTGGATAAAGTTTAGGTAAGGAAGAAATGGAGATTTCATTGAACTATACACTTGTAGGATTTATACAGAAATCAAACAATTATTTATTTCAGAAAATATCCCATTTTCTCTTTCAATATAGTATGGTTTAGCATTAGTTCTAAGTGTTGTTGTGTGTCGGATTGGGTCAGGTCTCGCCTCAGATGAAGTTTTACTTCTGTCTGGTGTCTGCCCTGTACTGATGAGGGCTTATAGCCCTAAAACGGTCTACAGAGGTGGTTAGGTGGACCTGATACAATCGAACTTTTGAAAAGAAATTTTTGCAATTGGTATTCATTGATATTTTAGAATCTGTTGCACAGATTCCGTCAGTTTTAATTCAATATTCTTTCGTGTATTAGCCAGGAAGTAGTTGTTTTCTGTTGGAATCTTGCTGTCGTATTCAATTTCATATTGAACCTAAATGGAGAAGACTATGAGATTTTTCTCTTTTTTTTTTTTGTTTTTTTCATATACATACTCCATTCCATCGCATATCCTCTTTTTAATATTTAGACATAGGTTTAACTATAGTAAATCTGAGTATTAATATTTTTTAGATCAGGAATTGAGGATTATTCAGAAAGAGACTCACTTCTTCAAGAAGCTAGTGTGTTATGCAAAGAATTTAACTTTGTTGGACTAGACAGACAAAAGAAAAAAACTCCAAGAGATGTACAATTATCGCAGTTAGGCAAAAAAGTTAGAAACAGTTACCTGGATCAAGTGGAACATATAAATGAAAATGCCTCCACATCCACCCAACAAGTATGTAACGAAAACCAAGACTATGGCGATTTTTTTTTACAAGAAATAACATGTGACCAAGAAAATGAAAATGACAACCTTTTCAATGATCATGATTATGGTGAGTTTCTCAAATCCAAAAATTGTCATGTTTGGGCTGACATGTATACCTTTGTATACGTCTTGGCAAATAGAAGAAAATTTATTCTCATTTTTTTCTCTAAAATCTCCGGAAGACTTACCTTTGATTATTGTGCTATTTATTTCAGCTAACTGTGTTGACATTGAGCTGGAGCCGCCAAGTCACCAAATTAATAATATAAAATTGGAGATGAATTCTTCAAATTACAATAGCAGTAATGAAAGGACCTTGGAGGTCATAAGTCCTAAAAAGACTCAAGGGTGTCTGGAATCAACTGCCACTCCAAAACTTAAAAAACAGCCTACAGACCAAAATAGTAGTGTACTAGGTAAGCAGTATCTATTTTGACTAATATTTTATTCTTTTATAATGTGCAGCGTGGTGGGTGTCAAAAAAAAATTAAAATATACAGTTTGTATATCTATTTTGTATTTTTTTGTTTTCCAAGATAATAAATTTGTTAAATAAACTTATCTTATTGTTTCTAAATCGCAATTAGTCTCCTAAATAAATTTCAAAACCAATTAATTATTTTAGTTCCTTCAAGGACGCGAACTAAAAGACAGGCCTATTAGAAAAAATGCCTTTGACATATTTATCGCAAAAACAGGAGAGAGACTATGCCATAAGAAAAAAAGAATTAGAACTAGAAGGAGCGAAAAATTGCTATACAAGAAAGACAAATTTTATCTTGAAGAAGAAAAGCTAAAATTAGAAAAACAAAAATTAGAAACTTGAATGTGAAGAACGGGAAACAGAGAATGGATGGAGACAACAAAGAAAAAGAAGTAACTTTAAACATATTGCAAAAAATGATAGATACTCTTGTACATTGTATTATCAAATAGTATTATTTTAGGTCTGACAAATTGTCGCGCTTGGGAGGCGGGGGCGGCGAAATGCTTTGGGCCCATGGGCGGCAAATACGTAAATCCGGCCCTGTGTATATGTATATATATATATATATATATATATATATATATATATATATATATATATATATATATATATATAAGTATAAAAGCATGGGAGCAACGAAATAAAAAAGGACGATAGGTGTCGTACGTTACCCGGTTGGAACGAAGATTCTTTCGTTATATATTAATAGGTAAAAAGAAATAAATTAAGGTCTGAGAGTAATTAAAAGAAAAAACGTTTTAGGGTTATCAAATGAGAAAAATACATAATAGGAAAAGTAATAAAATTGTAATCAATTTTTTTTCAATGTTATGTAAACAAAAATTTCATTATTAAAATATGAACTTAGTAAATTTAATCTAAGTTATGATTGGTTCGCGGCAAATAAGGTAAAACATATTTGTTTGATATTCAATTTTATATAAGTGTCTCGCAAAAACTTCATAAATGGTGGTATTGTATTTTGTTCATTTTGCTAGATCATTGTTAATTATTGAATAAAATTCGTTCAAAATAAACTGTAACAATATCTTCAAGTTTATCATGAAAGATGTTGAAATCGCTACTTTTTTGTGTGTACACTGATTATTATCATAGGAATAGTAGGTATAGATTATTTGTAAAAATTAAAATCAATTATCCAATTGAAAATCATACGTTATCTATAATAATAAATTATATTACACTTGTGTTTGCGTGGCCTGCACATGCTAACATCCAGGGAGCGTGTAATACAATACTGCGTTCAAGGTACAGATTTCTATGAACCATCGGCGACTGACATCTGCGTGTCTACACCTGCAGTATTCCCAGATTCTTATCACACTGGATTTATAATCAACCCATAATAGATAGTATAGATTATTTGAAAAAATTATAATCAATTATCCAATTGAAAATAATACATAATCTATAATAATACATTATATTATGTGGGCAGAGAGTAAAATGTGGTAACAGTTTCACGTTAATGATTTATTCAGACAAAAAGAAAATGAACTTGAACAACTTTATATAATGAATCTTGAGAGAGAAGTGACCACAGACACTTCCTGTGCTCTCGCTTACTAAAGTTCACAGAACACAAAAATAACACTTAGGGGTATGTTCCCCGATATATCTCTTAATAAAATTGTACTTCTACACCCCCTCTCAATTTTACAACCTCTAAATTCTACTCTAAACCTAACTTATTTCTAAAATAAAGAAATTTTTCTTTAGCAAGACTTTTTGTCATCATGTCAGCAATTTGCTCACTTGTAGGTAAGTATATTAGTTTAACAGTTCCATTATTTACCATATTTCTAACAAAATGATGACGAATATCTATATGTTTAGATCTCTTTGTCTCGAGAGTAGAAGCAATTTTAATTGCAGACTGATTGCCTTCATATGTTAAAATTTTACATATTTCAACCTTAGTAATTTCCTCAATCAGTTGTTTCAAAAACAAACACTCAGTTAAACTAAAAGATAAAGATATATATTCAGATTCAGCAGAAGACAATGCTACAATGTGTTGCTTCTTTGACTTCCACATTATTACATTATCATTCAATTTTATAATAAATCCACTTATACTTTTTCGATCTACAACATCTGATCCAAAATCAGCATCTACAAAATTTTCTATACTATAATTTTTATCTTTATTTTTTAAAAATTTAAGTCTCAAATTTTTAGTGTGTTTAACATATCTTAAAACATTTTTCAGACATTTATAATGTTCATTTGTAAAATTATGCTGAAACTGACTAAAATAAGTAATAGAATAGCATAAATCAGGCCTAGTGCCTAGCATTTTTTTCATTAGGCTACCTACTAATTCTCTGTAAGGAATATTTTCTTGAATTTCACATTGTTCTTTAAAATTTAATTTTAAATTAACTGGTATTGGAGTAAAAGATTCTTTACAGTCTATCATTTGAAATTTTTCTAAAACTTTTTCTATAAGTTCCCTTTGTGAAATAAACAACATATCATTTTCTTTAACAATTTCAATTCCTAAAAATTTAAAATTTTTATCATAATCCATTTCCTTAATTTCAAACTTACATTTTAATAAATTTTTAATTTCAGAAATATCATTAATATTATTTGACAGTATCAAAATATCATCAACCCATATAATAAGATAAGTATTATCTTTAAAATACAAACATGGATCTACCTTTCCTCTAGTAAAACCTTTTTCAACTAGAAAGTCATTGAAACATTCATTCCATTGTTTCGGTGCACACTTAAGACCATATAATGCTTTTTGCAGTTCACACACGTAATCACTAGGTACATTTTCTAAACCTTCCAGTGGTTTCATAAACACTGGTTCTCGCAAATTTCCGTTCAAAAATGCACACTTAACGTCCATTTGTTAAATTTCCAAATTTCTTTGTATAGCTTCAGATAATACTAATCGAAGTGTTACCATTCGAGCTACTGGAGCATACAAATCTTCTATTATGTTTTCTTGCATGAAACCTCTTGCTACTAAACGTGCTTTCTTGATTATTATACCATTCACTTTCTTCTTAGTAAAAATCCATTTTGAATCAATCAATTTTTCTTCTGATTTGTAGGGAACCAATTTCCATGTTGCATTCCTTTTATGATTTTCAAACTCCTCATGTATAGCTTGCTTCCAATCATCTTTAGAATTGATTGCTTCTCTGTATGTTAGTGGATTATCTGATATTAAATTTCCTGTAGATAGTGCAGCCATCAAATTTAATTCATAATCCTCATATTTCTTTGGTTTTATTTTCACTCTATCACTATGTCTGATTAGACTATTTTCTGCTGTATTATTAATTCCAGACTGTTCCTCTTCACTATCTTCAGGGTTATCTTGTTTGTCACTAGAAGGTATTTCTATAAATAATTTTCTAGGAGTTTCGTCAAATCTTACAGATTTAGCTGTTATAACTTTATTATTTGTTTTATCCCACAGCCTATATCCATTTGATATATAGCCTATCATTATCAAAGTTTTACACCTTTCTTCCAACTTTCCCTTCCTGTCTTCTTTAGGTATATGTGTGTATGCTGTACATCCAAATACTCTTACGTTGTCTAATGATACTTTGTGACAATACCATATTTCTGCTGGCACTTTATTATTTATTGCTTTCGTGGGAATTCTATTGAGAGTATATGTTGCATGTCTTACTGCTTCACCCCATAGTTCTTTTCCCAACTGAGATTCTATAATCATGCATCTGGCCATATTCATAAGAGTCCTATTGAACCTCTCACAAACACCATTTTGTTCTGGATTTCTAGGAATATTTTTCTCAATTTGTATTCCTTTTTCTTTACAGAAAGTTTGCACTTTTGCCGACATGTATTCGCCACCACCATCACACCTCATTCGTGATATTTTTGTTTGAAATTTATTGGTTACAAATGCTTCATATTCTACAAGTTTTTCATAAACTTCAGACTTATTCTTGAGTAAGTAAATACATGTGAAATGTGAAAAATGATCAATAAAACTCACATAATAACGATAACCATCATATGTTGCTGGAGTTATTGGACCTACCACATCAGAACTTATTACTTCCAATATTCTTCGAGGCTTTCTTTCTTCTGCTACAGGTTTGAATGTTGACCTTGTCATTTTTCCTTTCTGACATATTTCACATATTCTTTTTGTTTTAAAAATAGACGAATGTCCCATTCTCCTATGCATTAATTCAGAATTAATACATGTAGAAGCCATTTCATGTTGTATTTCCACTTCGATAACATATAAGTTACCTTGTTTAGTTCCTCTTAAAATTGTTTTCCCATTTTTTCTGAAATCAACATGACCATTGGAGAAAATCACTTGGATTCCTTCATTTTCTGCTCGAGCTACTGACAGTAAGTTATAATTAAGCTCTTTGCATAACAAAACATTTTTTAATTTGAATTCACTCTTATTAAATGCACAATTCAAATTTCCCCGTTTTGTGGCAATAAGTTTACTGTTCCTTTCCGCAACACACAATTCTAACTTAACATTTTCAGAATTCGATAAATAATGCTCAAATTTAGAAGATATCAAATGTTGTGTACAACCAGAATCAACAATAAAGGTTAATGACCTTGTTGAGAAGTCTGACATAGACATTAGAACTTCTTCAATATTTACGTTCTGTTCTTCTTTTTCTTGAACTCCAAATGCTATATTTTCTTCAACTTGTTTACTTTCATCTTTGCATTCACATTTTACACATAAATTACTTCTACCTTGTCCATGTGCTTCTTTATTTTTCCATTTTGGACAATCTATTTTCTTATGTCCTTTTGCATGACAAAAATGACACTTATATGGAAATTTTCCATTCACTTGTTTTGATGAATAAAATACATCATCATTTGTATTTCCACTTTTCCCAGACTTTTCTCTGTTTTGCCTTGTTTCTTCCTGTATAAGCTTATTCTTCACGAACTCCAATGTTATTGATTCAGGATTCTGAGAAAAATATATATCAATGGATGTTGTAACAGCTTGGTAGGATCTTGGCATTGCTAACAAAAGTATGGAAACTAATTCTTCTTCATCAAGTTTTACGCCTGTTGCCCGTAAGTCTTGGACTTTGTTTGTGAACGTTTCAAAGAATTCTGTTAACTGACCTTTAGAAAATTTCATTTCGTTGAGTTCCCTCTTTAAGTTCATTCTTGCAGAGAGACCAGTTCTTGTGTATGTTTCCTTCAATGTTTCAAACATATCTTTGGCAGTTGTTTTTTCCCTGACTGATGTCATCAATGTTGTCAGGTTAAAAAATTAAAAATCACCAGAAACTTACTCAAAAAGTTGCCAGATTTTTCAAAAAATCACCAGAATTTATATTTTTTCAGTATTCACACAAAATACATAAAATACTTAAAATAATACTAAATACAATGTTTGAGAACGTATTTTATTATAATAATGATACAAGAAATAACATCTTATAACTAAAAAAAATATTTTTCGAAATAAAATAAAGTTCTCAATATAAGAGAAAAATAACTGAAACAAAGTTTTGGAT
This sequence comes from Cynegetis impunctata, assembly GCA_030704885.1. NCBI lineage: Eukaryota > Metazoa > Arthropoda > Insecta > Coleoptera > Coccinellidae > Cynegetis > Cynegetis impunctata. The sequence goes on along the minus strand of JARQZK010002254.1, from coordinate 68,056 downwards.
ATGAAAGAACGAAGTTTTTCAAATGGCATCTAAACTACTCATTGATACTTACATAATATTTTAGTTTTTATTAAAAATATCATTAGTTACAGAAAAATTTAAAACAGCTATTATTATTTTGTGAAATCAATCTTTTGCTGTGTAAAATTTCACTCACAGTTTTGAAGCCAAATCTATTTCTCATTTTTGTTTTATTTAAATTCTTTTCACGCTTGCGCTGCTGTACGGTAATGCGAATAAAATATAAGCAAATTTGGACAGCTCTGGAAAGAAAAAACTATTGGCACCCTTTTTGAAATTACACACTCCTTTCCAAAATTCTATTTCATCCTCACCTCTCGTACGGATAATCCCTGGTTTAATACAGTCGCGTACCTAACTATGTATAAATAAGAGACTTTATGTATAATATATGTAACTATATTACAGAATTTTTATTCATAAAGAATAAAAAACATAATTTAATTGTGTTTTTTAAATATAAATTAAAACTTATGAGTGGGTCAGTGTCATGTCAAAAAAATCACCAGAAATCAGACTTTTTTAAAGAGTTTTCACCATTTCACCAAACGGGTTATAAAATCACCAAATCTGGTGAATTTTCACCAGACCTGGCAACATTGGACCACAGACACTTCCTGTGCTCTCGCTTACTAAAGTTCACAGAACACAAAAATAACACTTAGGGGTATGTTCCCCGATATATCTCTTAGTAAAATTGTACTTCTACATATTATACTTGTATTTGCGTGGCCTGCATATGCTAACATCTCCAGGGAGCATGTGGTACCATCGGCCACTGTCACCTGCGTGTCTGCACTGCGGTCTCCAGCGTTTTAACAGATTCTTAAACTGGGTTTAAGTATAATCAACCACTTCGTCCCATTTTCATCCAGCAGTGCAATGATTACCTAGTTTATTTATATACAGTAGTTTACTGAAATTAACATACACTGGTACTTACCTGACTTCATCATTGGTTTCCTAAATTTCAACTGAATTACTTTCACATTTCGCATGAACGAATATAGCGGATTCACACGTTTGCAACGCTTTGGTGATGGTCAGGCCCGTATCCAGAAATTCGTTTCGGGGGGGGGCCCAAGAAGCAAATCATGTAATGAGCGTACAAATAAAATAATTATGGGTTTTTCATAAAAACTGTTTAAAACTGCTCCAACATAACCTTGGAATTCGCATTCAAAACGTCACTTTATATACTCACTATTAACATTTTCTGCATCGTCTGAATTATCTGATTTCGGCTTCTTGAAAAACGATGTAATCGATGTTTGACCTTGGCGACGTTTCATATTTGGTGAAATAAGTTGTCTTTTTAAAATCTCGAAGGTTTATGATAGAAAAAGTTGCTTGGATTGAACACAAACCTATAACACTCACGTGCAGTGATTCATTTGTTTTTGTTCGATAATAAGAGTACAGCATAAGAAGTAAAAAATCCCTAGATCTTGATCAGAATCGATTCGTACAATTGAACTATATTGTTCAATGCTGCCACATGTGAGATGTAAAAAGTCGTGTTACTGAACATGGCAGGCAGGCTTTTTATTTATTTATTTATTTATCTTTATTCACGGGGCAAGCCCCATACATTAAAAATTACAATGTGTTTATGGCTAGAAGCCTACAAAAATATAAACTTGATTATATAAAAAAATATTAAGTTATTCAATTCATTCAAATTTTATCAATGATTTTGATAAATTTTTTATTTTGTACAACGAAAGTGTGTTTACCAGTCTACGATTTTATTACATAACATAAATATTCTATCAAAGATTCTCTCTTTATCTCCCCGACGACAATTGTTAGGTTGAAAATCATAAACATTATGACGAAGGTTGCGGGGGGGTACATAAAAATTAAATTGACTCAATATTTCAGGTACATCAATTAAATTGACCAAAATTTTATACCCAAATATCACATCAGCTCTATCCATAGCTGATTCAAAATTTGAGATTTGAAATCTCTGATAAAGGGGAACTAAATTGTGATCTGTAAACGGAATTCTCATTCCAGTTCTATACCCTGCATACCTAATAAATACTCTATTGAGAGATTCTAACTTTTTTATCTCTCCCTTATCTTTAGGTCTCCAAATAGGAGAAGCATACATAACTGTTGAATACACAAAGGAGAAATAAAGTTTTCTAAATGTTTCAATGTTGTTAAACTTATTCGTAAACCTCTTAAGAAAATAGATTTTCTTTTGACCTTTTAGAAAAGTAAATTCGTAGTGCTGCTTAAAAGATAATTTGTCATCAAAAATTACACCTAAATCTTTCGTAAAATTCACTTGATTTATAAGTTCATTACTAAGAGAATATGGAAGAAGCCAAATAGATCGTGATCTACCAAACCTAATGTGGAAGCATTTATTTACGTTGTTATTCAATCCATTAGCTACACACCAATTATTAAAGCTATTTATGTCATATTGCAGTTTATCCATATCCTCGTAGGAGGTGATTTCTCTAAAAATCTTTGCATTATCAGCGAACAACAAAATTTTACAATACAGGATTTGTTCTATCACATCATTAATAAAAATGAGGAAGAATAAAGGGGCCAAATGAGTCCACTGTCCTACTCCCGAAAGAACACTGATTGAAAAAGAGTAGACTTTTCATAATTAAAAAAAATAAGGATACGTTCGATTGACACCAAACGTGTTTTCCGTCGACTAAAAAATCAAACTTCAAAGAATAGAAAATTCTTTTCTGAAGACTTTTCTGTGAAGAATATCGAATGGAAAAAATTTTCAAATTTCGGGATTTCGAAGGGGGGGGGGTTGCTCCCGGGCCCCTCCCCTGGATACGTGCCTGGTGATGGTTGAAACGAACACAGTTATCCAAAGTGTAACATGCGATAAGCAACCTCCTTCCAAAAAACATTGGTATTAAACAAGACTTATAACAGTTCTTGTGGATTCAATTTAGATTCACTCATGTTATCACATCCTCGAGTTATTATCCAGGTCTCAAATTAATGAATTAACTTTCGAAATCATGCATGTTGGACCTGTATTGCGAAGTAATTATATTTTAATTTTCTTCGCATTACAATATTTCCAAACATGGAACTTGAAAATTAAGTACTCATACGTTCCTTAAAATTATTATCTACTTTTTGAACGTTTAAATTGAGTAACTGGAATATTACTAGGTACTTACTACAAAAAAATTATATGTAAGCTATTATAAAATAAAGGATTAATTTTAGTTATGTATATAGAGTGTTCTGTATGTGCAACGAAAATTCTATGAATTTCAATGTTTCTAGGATTCATGCAAAATTAATGAAGATTGTGATTTGAATTCTCATTTTCTAGGATTGGACGGTGGCATGAGTCTTCTTACCACGGATTTCATTAGAACAGCAACATTAATGAGAATAACTAAATTCTAAACTACTTGCTATTGTTTGATTTTCATTTATCACGTGAAAAAACTAGTATTAGATACACATCTTGAAAAGCTATAGATTCAAAGAACTGGAGAATGTCTGAACTATATATATTCAAATTTGTATTAATATGTAGTTTTTATGGTATACCTCATATTTTAATTCTACAATTTTTACATATTACACATATTCGCTTCTTATCAAAATTGAGTTTAATTTAACAGTTCATTCAGTTACATCGAGAGACAATTTTGAATGATGGGTACAGTTATTAAGTAGATTTTTTTTCTGACATTCTGTATAGAAATTCTTTACGGAACTACTAGTCTTTGTAATAATCCTTTGTTCTTCTTCTCTCAAAAGGATCCTTACTCTAAAACTTAGGGTATAGCAGGGGCTATCTACTTAGAGTCTAAGTAGATAGCACCTGCTATAGCAATTGACCTCCTGGCCTCAGCAATAACGCTATGTCGCTATGCACCCAACATCCGAACGCTGTGGTCATGATGTATGTATTTAATTAATCTCTGGTTTGTGGCGTACGCTGTCAAAAATATGTCTTCTGTGCTTACTGTCAAACTGTTATTCGAATAACATTTGACGTATATATGTATGGAAATTTGTGATAATATGAATAAGCACTCATCTTATATATTTTTCCGAAAGTCTTTTTGTTGAATTCTACGTTCTAGTTGCGCTAGTCTGAAATGGCTGATATTCTATCAGAGACGGTTTCTCCAGCAGATTTGAAGGTGAAATTTATATTAAGAATTCATTCGTATTGGAAAATATTTTGCATTGTCATTGATCTATTCTTAAACCATTCATTGTTTTTTCAGAAATTCGAACAAATATATCATGAACAGTTAAGTAGTAATAATGTCACTTCCAAAGCACAATTTGAGTATGCTTGGTGTCTTGTACGTAGCAAATATTCCGCGGATATAAGGAAAGGCATTATTTTATTAGAAGAACTTTACCACACAAATCAAGAAGGACACCGGGACTATCTCTACTATCTAGCTTTGGGAACTGCAAGATTAAAAGATTATTCAAAGTCTTTGGATTTCTGCAGTGCCTTTCTCACAGTTGAACCAGGTGAGAATCTATATAATAGAAAAATCTAAATTATTGTAATTCATATATAAAATTTTTTGTTGCAAACTAATTTTGAATCAGAAAAAAAATCTTTTTAATAACTGTACCCATCATTCAAAATTGTCTGTTATGTACATGAACTGTTAAATTAAACTCAATTTTGATAAGAAGCGAATATGTGTAATATGTAGAAATTGTAGAATTAAAATATGAGGTATACCATAAAAACTACATATTAATACAAATTTGAATATATATAGTTCAGACATTCTCCAGTTCTTTGAATCTATAGCTTATGTTAGTAAGGTTAATTTTGCTCAGTGTTTGGTGCAATAATTATCGTAAATATTAATTTACATCAAAGAAATAAAACCATCTAATTGACTCATAATATTAATACATTCGTGTTAGGTTATAAGTTGAAGTAGTGTCTAAGCATCAGGGAGGCTTAAGTGAAAGATATAAAGTCATTAACTTTTCAAAATTTGTTATCAACATTTGTGTTTTGTACAGAAACGATGTTTTTGATGTAGTGGCGAAGAAAGCTTTTCTACAGCATAAAAGTCCATGAAGAAGATTTCTGTGTTTTATTTTTTCATGAAATGTTTGTTTCTTTGAAAATTTCATTAACTTTACAATAATACTATTTAGAATTAACAAGGATGAGTAATGTAGATGATTTAATCCAATTGAGGGACTTCATGCTAACATACGACATATATGAAAAGACTGTACTGAATTGCTCCATTTGTATTAAAGTAATAAACGAACCAGATATTAGATGATGAAGTTCAAAGATTCCTATCTATAAAGTTAATTTATATAGGTATATTATTCATTCCTTTTTATTCTCAACATTGATAAGTGAGGCAAATTGTTGCAATACTTTATAATTGATAAGTATCTAATAACAACAACAAGCACTAACAACCATGCCCAAGTTATTAATGCCAAGTAAACAAAAAAGAATATAGTGTTACCCTAGCATAAGAAACTATAGATTAACAAATCTACATAGTGCTTGAAGAAATGAATGATTTAACCAATTGGATGATCAAATTTTGATAAAATAAGTATATCTGATTACAAATAGTGATTCCGTTTAAAAATGTTTCTTGAAATCAACATTGTAATGAGCTTTTTTGTTACTTTCATTCTTGTTTGACCTTTCTGTTCAAGCTTTACTGTATTAATAGCTACAACTGTATGTAATTGAAACCTTTAATAAGTGTTTAAATATCAGATTGACCTGTAACTTCTGAATTTTGATCATCAAATTTTTGCATCAGGTAATCAACAGGTGATTTCTCTGGAGCAAACAATAAGGAAGAAACTGGAGAAAGAAGGTCTCAAGGGCATGGCAGTAGTCGCTGGTGGAGTTGCCTTGGCTATAGGAGCACTAGTTGGCATAGCAATTGTCAGCAAGGGCAAAAAGTAGAATATTATAAAATCCAGTAATCTAGCATAAACTTGAGACACTAGATGTGATATATTTTTGAAAAGACTTAGAATCTTCTCTTGTTGAATGCATTTTCTGAGGCTTCTGATTATATTATGTATATCCATTACAAAAATAATTATTCCTTAAAATTATTCAATAATATAACATGATTGCCACCTGAGTTACACTTATTATTATTTATCGAAATTTATTCAATTTAGTTGTTGAAGATGGCAGTATAAGAAGAACCAATTGCTGAGTGATTTTAATGTACTATAAGTTTTGAAATATTTATGACAACAGTTGTTCAACACAGTATCCATTACTCTAAATTCATAGTTTCTTGAAATGAGTTAATTTTTAAATCTTTTGAATACATATTCTGTCTCAATATATTGATTTATATTTTCTATTAGTCCTATATAGTCATGCGTACGAATTGTTTGTTTTTCTTAAAAAATTATAAATGAATTTGCCAAGGTATTTCTATTATATTATGTTATCAACATTTATTGAATACAAATTGTTTTTAACTCTCTGGTGTCCTCTGCCTACCCTCTGAAATATTTCTGTAAAACATTCAAGTTGAATTATAAATAAAATCTGGGGATTCTACAAATTAATTGATTATATATATATATATATATATATATATATATATATATATATATATATATATATATATATATATATATATATATATATACATATATATATATATATATATATATATATATATATATATATATATATATATATATATATATATATATATATATATATATATATATATATATATATATATATATATATACCTATATATATACAGGGTTATTATTCACGTTATTCGACACGACGAGTTAAGGCTAAAGTATTTGATTTTATAAAAGTTTTTTCTTTAGGATGGATAGGAACCTATTAGAACTACATTTTAAAAATATTTTCATGTTGTACAGGGTGTGCCAAAAACACGAAAAGTATCAAAAATGGTATTTTTTAAATGGAATACCCTGTATATTATTTCATTTTTGGATTTTACAGTGTAAACCTTATGGTTTTCGAAATATCTCGTATTTTGTGAAAACGTAGTATCAGTTTTAACGCTTAAACTCTCAACTGGTGTTCTCCTGTTTCAACCTAATTAATGATAAGGCCTACTAACTGGATCAAACTTTATGACGCACTTGTAAAATATTGACTAACTTAGACTTAGTATGTAAAAATAAAGGTAAAATAATTGCAATATTTAAACGGCTCTATTGGTGTCGGTGTTGGTGAGTGCGGATGGTGACCGATGCGCTGCGACCTTATTAGATCTATTGTGCCCCATCTTCTTCTGCTTCTCGATGTGTTCTCGTTTTACAGCAGCCCCTCAAGCCTCAATACCTTCAGGAATTTGAGGATTTTAAGGGGGTCTATTCGTGGTATTTCTTCTACAGTCAGCTGGTATGATCCCAGTGTGTTAAGTCTTTCATGGTGCACAGCATAGCACTCCATCAGTATATGGTGGGGTGTTTCTGGACGTTCCTTGCAGAATCTGCAGGTGCTGTCCCCCTCTAAACCTAGCTTCCTTAGGTGTTCTTTGAGTCTGCAATGCCCCGTAAGAAATCCTGTTATTGTCTTTAGACTAGTTTTGCTGAGGTTAATCAGTGTCTTCGATCTTGCTCGGTTGAACTTTCCGAGAAGATCTTTGGCCTGCCTCAGTCCTGGAAGTCTTTGCCAGTATGTTGCTCTCATTGCTTCTTCAGCTTTATTGAGTTCTTCTTGGAAGTAAGATTTTCCAAGTCCGCAGAAAGGTTCTGGCCCGATCAGTGGCGTTGACGCACCCTTTCGTGCCAGGGTGTCTGCTTGTTCATTACCCTTCACTCCGGCGTGCCCCGGCACCCAGAGGAGTATCACTTTGTTGTTCCTGCCCAGATCGTTTAGTTTGTCTAGGCATTCACAAACCATCTTTGAGTTGATGTTATAAGAGCTCAACGCTTTGATGGCTGCTTGGCTATCGGAGAGGATCGCAATTTCCTTGTTCCGATATTTCCTATCGAGGTTGAACTGAATGCACCTTTCTATGGCGTGAATTTCCGCTTGAAAAATACTGGGGAACTGGCCCATGGGTTCTGAGTATTTGGTACGAGGCCCAACGACTCCTGCTCCAGTTCCTTCGGGAGTTTTAGACCCGTCCGTATACCATATTATGGTATTCTTCTCCAGTGCTCGAATGGATTCTATGCTCCATTCCTTCTTGGTATTTAGTTCCGTTCGATATAATTTCTTGAAACTAAATTTCCTGGTAATTTCGTCAGTTGGGAGGTCAGCAAGGTGTGCACTTCCGATAAGGGTTGAGTCCCTTGTACCGTATGTACCTTTGAGTCCAACTTTAACCAACCTGAGGTTTGCTACCCAAGCTGTTCTCCTCACCGTGATGTGGAGAGGAGGGAGGTCCAGAATGACCTCTAGTGCTGCTGTTGGAGTCGATCTCATTGCTCCTGTTATACAAAGACATGCTAGTCTTTGCACTTTCTCCAAGGTTTTCTTTGCTGTGGTGAGTTCGGTTCTGCCATACCACACTACTGCTCCGTAGGTGATCATAGGTCTCACTATCATGGTGTACATCCATCGCAGTATTGATGGGTTACAGCCCCACGTTTTTCCTGCGATGTTTCTGCACACTACAGTGATGATTTTGCCTTGTTAACGATCTTTTCTACGTGCATGTTCCAGAGTAGCTTTGAGTCTAGGGTGAGCCCTAGATACTTGCTCACACTTGCCACAACTTGCTGCCATTCTAAGTCTGCTCCGTCGAGACGAATAGTCCTTAAGTGCTGAAGCTTTGTTCTTCTAGTGAAGGGTACCACTGTGGTTTTTGATGCGTTAATTCTCAATCCCACCGAGAGGCACCACCTTCTGGTAGTCTCTAGCTCCCTTTCTATGAGGTCGCAGAGGGTTCCTTCGAATTTACCTTTGGCCATGATGACTATGTCGTCAGCATAGCCGAGGCAAGTGACTCCGTTCCCGGTCAGTGTTTCGAGTAATTCGTCCACTACAAGACTCCACATCAGAGGCACATCCATCTGGATGTGGTTCTGTCCACTCCCTTGTTCATTAGGGCCCTTTTTATTGCTTCGTGAGAGGTGTTGTCGAATGCCCTCTCTATGTCTAGGAAGGCGCAAATGGCCATTTCTTTATACTCAAGTGATTTCTGGATGTTTTCGGTGAGCACATAAAGAGCGGTTTCCGTTGATCTGCCCGCCCTGTATGCATGCTGCCCGGGGTGCAATGGCACCCTCTCCAGTATCTTGGTTCTAATGTAGTTATCTACCATCTTCTCCAGTGTCTTCAGTAGGAAGGATGTGAGACAGATTGGTCTGAATGACTTCGGGAGGGTGGGGTCCTTCCTTCCTGCTTTGGGAATGAAGGTTACCCGTGCTCTCCTCCAGGTGCTCGGTATGTACCCGAGCGCCAGACTAAATCTGGCTGCTTTAATAATGAACGGCAGTAATTCCGTCTGCCCTTTTTGCAAAAGAGCCGGAAATATGCCGTCAATTCCCGGTGACTTGAATGGTTGGAAGGAGTTAATTGCCCATTTCAGCCTCTGGGGAGTGCATATAGTTTTTGCTACTTCCCAGTCTTCTCGTTTGGCCCTGCCTGGTTCTTCCCGTGATCTTCCGGTTTCACATGGTATGCTACCTGGAAAGTGCGTCTCCAGTAAGATTAGAGCTCTTTGCTCTTCATTCTCTGTGTAGCTACCATTTGTTCTTCTGAGTGACATTGGTCCTTGCTCTCTGCCTCTTGCCATGGTTTTGTGCAATCTGGCTGCTGCGGGGCTTGATGTGATTGTCTCACAGAAGCTCCTGAAGCTGTTTCTTTTGGCTTTCCTTATTTCTTTATTATATTCTGTCAGCCTTTCGGTGTATCCCTGCCAGTCTCCGTGCCGCTTCGCCTTGTTGAATCGCCGGCGGACTTCGGATCTTAGATTTGACAGGTGGTTGTTCCACCAAACGGTGCTAATGTGTGATTTATTTTCTTTTATCGGGCAGCTGGATTCGTATGCATCCATGATTGCCCCATTAACTTCCTCTAGGGTCTGCTCAAATTCGATATGACTGTTGCTGTCGAACTTGATCTGTTCTAGGTTACATTTTAGATTGGTGGTGTATTTTTCCCAATCTGTGTTTCTAGGATTTCTAGTGAAAGATGTTTGTGTTACAAGCCCTTCCACGTTGAACATAATGATTCTATGGTCGGAGAGAGATGGTTCGTCTGAAACCCTCCATTTCCTTACCAATCTACTAATGCTCGGGCTGCCGAGCGTTAAATCTAATACTTCTTGTCTAGCCCTAGTTACAAAGGTGGGGACACATCCCACATTAAGTACGTTAAGGTTAGCCGCGAGTATAAATTCTAGCAGTTGCTCACCTCTTTGATTGGTGTCCGTGCTGCCCCAGATGTTGTTGTGCGCGTTTGCATCGCAGCCTAGCAGGAGGGGTAGATTGCTCCTGCTGCAATAGTCGGATAGCCTCTGTACTTCCTCTGGTGGTGCTTTCCCATCTCCAGCAAAGTATCCTGAGGCTATTACTATGTCGAGGGGTGAGTGCCCTGTGCGGATCTTGGCCCGAACCGGCACTAGGTCCCTCGTCATAAATTCTGAAAGACAGATATAATTAATATCGTTTCTGATAAGAATGCAAGCTCTGGGGTTGTCACATCTGACATCCCAGATTACCTTACCTTCTCTGTTCGGCAGTCCTCTGATCTGCCCCCTGTTGACCCAAGGTTCTTGGATCAACACTACTCCCAAGTTTTCCCTGGAGAACACCCTTGATAAGGCGGCTGATGCCCCCTTAGCGTGATGAGTGTTCACCTGGGCAACTTTTGTTGGGGTAGCCATTACTACTGGAGAGTTGGAGTGCTTGCCTCCTCATCGTCTTGCAGCATTTGTTCTTCTTCGCTGGGAGTCGCCGTGATTTCCTGGTCCATACTCCCAGTCGATTCGGCTTCACTGGCTGTATTTTCTACAGCTTCAGGGGCTGGTTTCTTGCCCGCCTCTTCTTCCTCCTTCTTTTTACTCGAGTCCTTGCGGAGGCCATGAACGGGGATTTTCCCGAACCTAAAGAAAATGGTGTGTCCCATTTTCTTGATGGCCTCGCAGGACTCGTCATCGATCCCTATATTTAGAAGCTGGCCATTGCCCTCCTTCTTGCTCCCTAGCACTTTCCATAGATGGGTGTGAAGTAGACCTGTGTCGATCGTGATTGATCGAATCTTTTTGATTCGATCGCAACCTATACACGAGTAATCGAATCACGAATTCCTAAAAGACCCGATCTTATTTAACCCGATCCCGATTTACTTGACAAGACTAACCAAACTGCACTTTATTTACATATGTTTTTACACAACAGTATATAACTAGTTGCTTGCCGATACAATCGTTTACATGCTTTCATTCATCGCAACTCTTTCTCGTGTTGTTTTGAATTTTGACACTTAATCCAAAAGGAACCGACTTTTTCAGGAACGCTCGCATAGAAGAGTCGCGACCTGTCGATCTCTCAGTCTTTTGGGTTGCGAACTCGATCGATCGCGTCGTGATCGAGACCGAATTCAGTTTGAGATAGAATCAGTGACATGCTGATATATTCGTTACAAACCGCGACCGGCTACCGGTGACCCAAATGATCGAAATGATAGAATCTTTTTAACTCGATCATCATACGAGTGGGTCATGATCGACCCGGGTCTCGACAAATGATCGATCGACACAGGTCTAGTGTGAAGCCCCATGTTCTGTGTACTTACCAGGGCTAGCACCTTCTCTGTTTCGAAGTCCGAGCTTCTGGGGAAGAACACAGTGATGGTGTGCGCCCTTGGGATATCCTCTCCCAGGCACACCATCAGCTCCGCTCCCCCCAGGTGCTCAGACTGGGGGCATTTGCCCTCAGCCAGTCTGCCGTCTCTTTGGTGACGCAGTCTACCACGAGCATGCTTGGACGAAAGTGAATTCCTCCAAACTGGAGTTTACACTCTGCGCCCAGCGCCATCTCCTGTACGATGGCGTCTTCAAGTGCTGTTAGTTGCTCAGCACTCAGCGTCTCCCCTGGGTAGTTTTTGGGGAGCACTGCAAGTCTTGTTGTGTTTGCTGCTTCGGCATAACTGGTGGTTTGCTCAGTTTGCCTAGCAGTGGCGGTGCGACTTCCCGCTTCTGTCTTCCTCCTCTTAACATCGGGACGTTGAGGGGGAGTTTGGGTTTTGGGGCCCCTTTTCTCCGTCTGTTGTGGAGGTTGCTCTTGAGGCTTCTTCCTCTCGATGGAGTTCCTTCTCGCTTCCTCAGGTGACAAGCCCTGTTTAAGAAAGCGGAGGTACCATCTTACTCCTGCTCCGCTGAGGCCCTGGGGGTGGCAGATCTTGTTTCCTCCGGTTGTTTTTGGAGGGTTTCTTCGAGGAAGAACCTTTACCGGATGCTTGCTCTGAAAGTTTTCCTTCTCTTATTTGTTTTTCCCTCTCTGCTTCCCGAGGTGAGCTCGGAGTGCGAGAGGTGCCAGGACGCCCTTGAGCATCCTGGGTTGCGGTGACTTCCCGCGATTTTGTTTTTTTTCTTAAAATCTTCCACCTTGCTCCCACGAAAAGCAAGGGAATTAAATAGTCGACCACGCCGGAGCCCCGCACGGCGTGGCAAGGCTATTACTCGAGGAGGTCGCCCAGTATCCTCGAGGCTCCGTTAACGACGGTGCTCTCCCACCGCCATGCATCCATAGGCACGGATCGCATAACACCTTAGATTGGAGGGTCGGTCAGCGTCACCTTATTGATTATTCGGTGGTAACCTGCAGCGTGTCTGTGGATAGCACAGCCAGCACTGCAGGTCGTTCGGCTATCCGCCACCCTCCGACGCTCCCAGTAGCCACCCAGACCCTGGGCTCTAACTTGTTTAACTTAAATGGGACACCCCGTATTTTATGTCACCAACAGATGTGAAATTTAATTGTCTATCGAGTACCTGAATACATTCCAATCGATATCTTCTCACGTTTTCAAATTAAATGCACATTCTCATCATGCAAACTGATTCTAAGAAATTTATCATTCATCAAGTCGCCTATGGCGTTTTGAGAAACCAGAATTGATTGAAATAAACATTAAAATCATAATAATATATGCGTTTATCTTTCAATATCTTAAATGTTATGTACTAGTTCAAATTATGAAGGAAAAAAAAATTTTGGATATGAAACAAGCAATATTTTATATCAAGCGTTCAAAATGGCGACCACCAGACTCTAAACACAAACGTATCCTTTTTATAAAACCTTTAGCAACATCTAGTAACACGCTGGATGACATTTAGAAAAGCTTCTCTGATGCGCTGTTTTCATGGGCGACTTGGTAAATAAAAAATTTCTCAAAATTAGTTTGCAAAATTAAATTGCTTATTTTATGTAAAAACGTGAAGAGTTATCGATAGAAATGTTTTCAGGTATTCGATAGACAATTAAATTTCACATTTGTTGGTGACATAAAATACGCGGCGATCCATTTAAGTTAAACAAGTAAATGACGTTTAAAGATTGCAATAATTTTACCTTTATTTTTTCACACCAAGAATAAGTAAGTCAATATTTTCCAAGTGCGGTATAATACACAACTCCAGCAACACCAGACAATATGAAACAGCATTTCAGGGAAGCTTTTCTAAATGTAAGCCTGCGTATGTTCTCAAATGTTGCTGAAGATTTTATAAAAAGGATACTGTTGTTTTTATAGTCTGATACTTTACCTGTATTTGAGAGTGAATTTGTAGATCACCATATGTTAATTAATAATAAATAGAGTCTGATGGTCGCCATTTTGAACACTTGATATAAAATATTGCGCACGATTTACTTTGTAAATATTATTGTTTTCATATTTTCAGTTATTGTCAAAAATAATTGCTCTAAGTGGTAGCGGCTAGAGGGGTAGTGATATCGAATTAATTTTTTGACCCGTCCGAGCGTTTTTTCCATCTCAAAGATCCAATATCGGCGTGTGAAAGTTATTGATGCAATACTGGGTCACTCTATATAATAATAAAGCGATGAAAAAAAAAACACTCATGCAGGAAATTGAATTGCCTTTCCGACAAGGTGCTGCTCGACCCCTTTTCCCTATTCAAAAATGAGAGCTGTTAGTGGTTGCAGCTAGAGGGGTAGTGATATCAAACTTATTTGAACACCCTTATACCCCTTTGAACAAAATTTGATCTGTGCGAGCGTTTTTTCGTTATTCTATTCCAAAGCTCAAAATTCGGGGTGGAAAGTTATGGATGGCCCCCCTGTATATATATATATATATATATATATATATATATATATATATATATATATATATATATATATATATATATATATATATATATATATATATATATCTGTATATATATGTATATATATACATATATTTGTAGAAATATGCACCTAAAAGATAATATCATCTCTGTATCTTATAGATTAAATTAGTGAAATATTGTTTTCTTTGAAAAGAAAGCTTAATCTCCTACGTTGTTAATTTGATTACAAACACATGTTTCCTTCATTACAAAGCTGAGTAAATTGTTAGATGTTTTCTTTGGGTTGAATTTTGGTGTATATTTGTAGTTGGTGAGATCTGGTTACAGTCTTCCCATTTTACTTTTATTGAAGTCCATTACGTGTCCCCTTGAAACATATTATACACTTTGATTGTAGAATTAATTTGATACCTGAAATGCTTGATAGCTGAAATGATATTAATTTTATTTGTGATATTATACACAGCTTGCCACGAAACCAAACAATGCAACTTAGAAAACATATTCAAACGAAATAAATAAGCGGCTTCTTGCCTATACCAAAGCTAATTGTCACTTTTTGTTCTCAGCAAAGGTGATGAGTCACTTCTGTCATAACTTTTTTACACACCTTTAAAAAAAATAGAATGTAGAATATAGTTGCAAAAAAAGTCAACCTTATTGTCGAAATATTTTTCGTGAATTCGATAACTAGACTCATCTGGTATAGACAAATATAATATGGTAGGCTCTAATTATATGTAGGGGAGACCGGGGCTGGTTAGACATAGGGGCACAGTGGTCACTTCCTAATAATTTTTCAATTTATAGTACCTAACGATAGCGTTGACATCTATATTTCCCTCCTGTCAAAAATCCCTTGTAAATAGAATGCAATTATCGAAAATTACAGCGATAATTGCATTGTAGAAAGCGAAAGAGCCCTGCGATAATTGCATAGTAGCATAGTTCATATTACGTTTTTTGATGACAAGTTGAGAATTTATGAATTACTAACGTCAGTTTGACAAGTTGAAAGTTTATTCGGGAAATATTCCCCAAAATTACACTCGTGCATCAAAATAACCGGATAATTTCGCATTCCAGCGTGTTGTCTTTAAAAAACTGCATTCGTTCATTTTCATATTTTGGAGAAAAAGTCCACCTTCGGTGTCGGGATCTTTCTCCAAAAATGAAAATGAACTCATGCAGTTTTTTGACAACACGCTGTCATGCAAAATTATCTGTTATTTTGATGCACTTGTGCGCAATTACTTACGAGAATTTTTCCAGCAATTTGCCGGTATGTAGAGAGTGTTTTAAAACCACTGATATATGCAAGCAAATTAGGAGTGTAAAATAGAATAAAACAAGAAATATACTTTGCTTTTGAGAAAATCCGATCAAAAAGATAATTTGTAAACATTGGGGCACAGTGGTCTCACAACATTGGGGTAAAATGGACACTACTCCAATATTTTTCAGAGGAGTGACCGTTGAACTCCAATTCAAAATATCTATTTTGTTTGTTAATAAATTTCTCATACTGAGTGATTGTTGCGTTTTAGAGCTGTAAAATGGCTCTATAGAAAAAAACAAATAGGAAAAGCGGACCCAAATTTGATACTGGAAGCAACAAAACGAGCATTAACGACATTTTACATTTCTAAAACAACTCAAAGGGCACATAAATGTTGACTGGGTTGATGCAACTCTTGATGATTCGCCACAAATATCACCTAATTATGAAACTCGTCAAATATTTGATGAAAATGCAGAGTCTTAATTAGCGAATTGTCTTATAAAATGTGCTCAGCTCCACTATGGTTTAGCACCAAAAGCTGTGCTTAAACTTGGTTTTGTATCAGCAAATCAGAAAGGTCATAACTTTAGAAGAAGAGGAAAAGTTAAAAAGATAAAGCTAAAACCTAAGACGATAGCCGTAAAAAAAGTATCTCTAATGAAGGCGATGGAAGATATCAGAAAACGAAAAAGAAGGTTTCATTGAATGTTGTTCTGGCAGACAAATAGTTTCATATTGGTGAAATTTGCCACCAAAAAACATTTATACATTATATTGGTCAAGTCGTAGAGATTCACTCTGGCCAATACGAGGTCTCCAGTTCAGTTCGGTGGAACAGAAAGGGCAATTAGCTTATATCGTTTTATAATTGATTTACACTTCTTTAGTATTAGATGAATCGTATCATTTTGTTATGCTCGTGTTTTTTTTTGAATGTATTATGATGTAATGGTGGCATGTCCACCGAGCCTCTTTGAAGTGATCAAGGTGCCCCGATATGGGGTACCATGGTCATGTTTTTCACTTTTATTAAAAGAATCAATAAAAAACTTTAGAATTATTCTCTTATTTTCCTTCTATCAAAACTTCGTCGCAAAAACACACAGTTGTATTGTTACTTTGAAATTAAAGCTGCATGATGAATATATTTTTTGTTATCATAGGTTTTATGAAAAAGTGACCATGGAGCCCCGGTCTCCCCTACCTATATTACAAACACTCTGATATTTCTACTTGAGGAATAATCCTAAAATTATAGAAAATCGAATTACTCAAGATTTTTCAGGTACTAATCAAACTATAATATATCTTTACCTATGGACGCAATTATAGATTAGGTATTGGTAGAGTTGGATATCGAGTTCATATCGTTTTAACGATAAGTAGAATACATGTTTACAAAGCTGAGTAAATTGTTAGATGTTTTCTTTGGGTTGACTTTCGATGTATATTTGTAGTTGGTGAGATCTGGTTACAGTCTTCCCATTTTACTCTTATTGAAGTCCATTACGTGTCCCCTTGAAACATATTATACACTTTGATTGTAGAATTAATTTGATACCTTTTCAAATATGATATTCAGTAGCATCCAATGGCGTATTGTCCTCGTGAAGTCTTCATGTTTAATTAAGTTCAATGCTTAATCATTAATGTTTAGTAAGTTTAGTGTGTCGGAGAGATAGAGCCTGAGGTACACATGCATTCATGAAATAGACGTCTAAGATATATCGCTCTAACCGAGGCAATAGCTCAATGTATCAAACCTTGATAATTATAATGTTCAAACCTTCTGATCGATTTACTTGCCATACCTTTATAAGTCACTGCTAGTATAGGATAAATGATGGGACCTCTGAGAAATATCGTCGCCTCGCCTTCTCTGTTCAATAAATCCTCCGTCTACTAAGTTACCTACACCCGTCTTAAGCATATGATTATAAAACAAGGTTATTTAAAATTTGAGAAATGACTTAAGTATGATAATTTGCTTCAAAGATGTGGCATTAAAAAATTAATTAATTTACGAAATTGTAGGTAATAGAAAATTCCATCGAAAATGTTTTCTTGTAAAACTGAAAACTCTCAAGAAATTGTATAAAAATTTTCGATATCAAATATTCTACTTATCGTTAAAACGATATGAACTCGATATCAAACTCTACCAATAATCTATAATTGCGTCCATAGGTGAAGATATATTATAGTTTGATTAGTACCTAAAAAATCTTCAGTAATTCGATTTTCTATAATTACAGGATGTACATTATTCCTCAAGTAGAACTATCAGAGTGTTTGTAATATAGGTAGGGGAGACCGGGGCTCCATGGTCACTTTTTCATAAAACCTATGATAACAAAAAAAATATTCATCATGCAGCTTTAATTTCAAACTAACAATACAACTGTGTGTTTTTGCGACGATGTTTTAATAGAAACAAAATAATTATAAAAGTTTTTATTAATTCTTTTATTAAAAATGATAATCATGACCATGGTACCCCATATCGGGGCACCTTGATCACTTCAAAGGGGCTCGGTGGACATGCCACCATTACATCATAAAACTCTCGAAAAAAACATGAACATAACAAATCATACGATTCATGTAATATACTAAAGAACCGTAATCAATTATAAAACGATATAGACCGAGACATGGTGACACAAAATATTAGGTCATTTGTACCAGCATGGCAGTTCTTCAGGGGTCTAATTACGTAAAGGCAAAAAGGAAAATGATGGTCATAGCGCTGGTATCGGCGGCCCAATCGCGTGGGCGTTAATCGAACGCGTCAGATAAATAACGAGTGTCGAACGATTTGTTCCACAAAAATGCAGATATTTTCAGATAGTTGAAAAAAAAAGAAGTAGGTGGTAGCGTGATGCCATACTTCTCGGGTGTGACTTACAGCCCACCATACCGACGCGAATACATTAATTTAAAGAAAACAATTCAACCATTTGTACCAGGCTAATTTTTGCATAGCTAATCATCGTCGAGTAGCCATTCACGAAAATCATCTTGCCATACTTTTCCGACAGTTCCCAATGGCCGCCATACCACTGCAAAGGAGTAATTTTTTTTTTCGCCAAACGATTTGTACCACCCTAAAACAGTTCTCTGTATGATCATAAATAGAAGTCTGATAATGCCATACCTGTGAAAGGTGACGAATGTGAACATTATTTTTTCAAAATCCTAAGATTTTATTCGTAATTCGAACGATTTGTACCAGCATGGCGCTACTTTTTCCCTCTACTAGAAGTACGGCAAATATAATAATGGTCACATTGTATCGTTTAATTTCCAAAAATCCAAATGCCATACTGGTACAAATCGTCACTTTTTTCACCTTTTAGTTCAAGTCCGACAGTCGTTCACCCTATGATTATAATCTGTAATAATTTTTTTTAGGTGAAATTGCATCCAAACGAAGAGAATACAATGATGCCATGATGTAAAAAATGATTTTACAGTCGTATTTTTAAAACGTGTCAAATAAATAAGTATTTCAAGTATGGCAGCACTTTTTCCCCCTAGTAGAAGTATGGGAAAAATAATAACGGTCACATTGAGTCAAATACTTTCCAAAATTTCAAATGCAATACTGATGGTACAAATCGATTGGCGAAAAAAAAAATAACTCCTTTGTAGTGGTATGGCGGCCATTGGGAACTGTCAGAAAAGTATGGCAAGGTAATTTTCGAGAATGGCTACTCGACGATGATTAGCTATGCAAAAATTAGCCAAAAATTAATGTATTCGCGTCGGTATAGCGGGCTGTGAAGGCGGAAACACATTATTGAAACGTGATGCTAACCGACAAAACGCGACGCGTGTTGAATAAAATCAAATCCTAGTAATTTCTATGACCAGAATAACACTATGAACTCCCGACGTCATGCGATACAGGCACACGCTACCTGATCTAGTCGACGTGTTGAGCGCTGTATGTTTCTAGGTAACAACCAATGTCACTCGGGAATCGTTCATACGTTAATAACTATAATTTACTGAATTTTGGCAGAAATTTGACAAAAATGAACGAAGAACAATTAATTGCTTGTGTGTTGTGCGGCATCACATGTTGGTAAGTGCACATTATACATCATGTGTCAACACGTTTTGTCGCGTCGCGTTTCAATAATGTGTTTCCGCCTTAAGTCACACCCGAGAAGTATGGTATTACGCTACCGCCTACTTATTATTTTTTTGACTATCTGAAAATACAAGCATTTTTGTGGAACAAATTGTTCGACACTCGTTATTTATCCGACGCGTTCGATTAACGCCTCCGCGATTGGGCCGCCGGTGCCAGCGCTATGGCAATCATTTTCCTTTTTGCCTTTACGTAATTAGATCCCTGAGGAACTGCCATACTGGTACAAATGATCTAATATTTTGTGTCACCATCTCCCGGTCTAATATAAGCTAATTGCCCTTTTTATTCCACCAAACTGAACTGGAGACCTCGGATTGACCAGAATGAATCTCTACGACTTGACCAATATAATGTATTAATGTTTTTTTGTGGCAAATTTCAACAATATGAAACTATTTGTCTGCCAGAACAACATTCAATGAAAGCCTTCTTTTTTGTTTTCTTATATCTTCCATCGCCTTCATTAGAGATACTTTTTTTACGGTTATCGTCTTAGGTTTCAGCTTTATCTTTTTAACTCTTCCTCTTCTTCTAATTTATGACCTTTCTGATTTGCTGATACAAAACCAAGTTTAAGCGCAGCTTTTGGTGTTGAACCATAGAGGAGCTGAGCACATTTAATAAGATAATTTGCTAACTGAGATTCTTCATTTTCATCAAATATTTGACGAATTTCATAATTAGATGATATTTGTGGCGAATCATCAAGAGTTGCATCAACCCTGTCAACATGTTGATCTTTACACTTATTTATGTGCCCTTTGAGTTGTTCTAGAAATGTAAAATGTCGTTGGTGCTCGTTTAGTGGACAATCTGCCAAATGTGATGCTTCCAGCATCAAATTTGGGTCCGTTTTTCCTATTTGTTTTTACATTTTACAGTTCTAAAACGAAACAACCACTCAGTATGAGAAATTTATTAATTGGAGTAGTGTCCATTGTACCCCAATGTTGTTAGACCACTGTGCCCCCCCCAATGTTTACAAATTATCTTTTTGATCGGATTTTCTTAAAAGCAAAGTATATTTCTTGGTTCATTCTATTTTACACTCCTAATTTGCTTGCATATCAGTGGTTTTAAAACACTCTCTACATACCGGCAAATTCCTGGAAAAATTATCGTTCGAACTTGCACTTGTTCTTTTTTCACGCATACACATACTGGGTTCATCGAATATGGAAAGACGTCACGTTCGTTTCTGCATTCAGTCACTCGGTGCGATCCCTAACCGCTTTCGGTGTCTCATCACCTATAGATGACAGCGCTATCGTACTATTAATTGAAAAATTATAAGGAAGTGACCACAGTGCCTCTACGTCCAACCAGCCCTGGTATTCCCTACATATAATAAGAGCCTAGCATATGAAGGGTACTGCATGGGGAAAAACGATTTCAGTCCACTTCTCCCTAGAAATGAGTTTGAGTTGCTATCTAGTAGCGGTTTCAGAGTACTATAAGATACCTTGATAACTAAATAGTAATAGGGACTTGGGCTCTGAATATCACACTAAAAAGATTCACCGTATTGGGGAAGAACGACACGAGTCCTAGATCGCCTTGGGAAGATCGGCTTCAGTCCATTTGTCTCGCATGCGCCTTTGTGAATCACAGCAACGTTATCAGTGTTTCATCACTGCAGAACTAAATATTTCTTTGATATTGATCCTTGCAATAGGTATTGTTTTGATATTGCACCTAGTGCCGCATTTTTCTGTGAATTTTTCAAGTGTATTCGCAAATTTTGTGTTCGTTTCAGTGAACATGGACAGTGAGCGTTCGAAATCTAGTGGAGGAGAACTGGATCCATCGAACAGAGGTACAAAAAAGAAGGAAAAGAACAGATGACTGGAGGGATAAATTCACAAACTTTCGATTAAAATCCAGTCAGTTCCAAGTAATCGACTTTGGGCATGATTTTAAATTTCAGTATTGGAGTGCCTTTCTTTCTTCAGTGTACCTGGCGAAATGTCCCTTCCCTACCCGGCCTATAAGTATGCTTAAATTTGAAAACGACCATCCTAATAAAATTTTTACAAAACATCATTTTCGGGCATTTATTAACAACCTCCAATAGTGAAAAAAAATACAAAAAAGCAAAAGAAACAGAAGGGTGCACAGACGTCAAAAAAATGGTACCCCACACAACTACCCATCAAGAGAGCCAAGTGGGACGATTTGCAAGCCCTAACGAAATTTCTTGAAAGACCAGATGCTGAAAACTTTTACTAACTATTGACCTACATCAACCAACCTGAAGAAAAAAAAATGATTGCGTGAACGATCCACCGATTGACGCTTGATTCCAGGGAAAAGTGACTTAAGTCCATACGTTTTTGAGAAAACATGTTAAAATGATATAGTGTTGTTTTTATAAAAAACTGATTGTACTTGTACAGCGGGTTAATAAACATGTTTCTGACTCAATAGTGATTTTTGGGTATTTTTTCCTAGCACCACAACTATGTTATGAGTAGAGAAACTTTGAAATTGATTTTTCTCAAAATCTGTTGAAGTGGACTGAGGTCATTTTTCCCCTATATGCCCTTCATGTTATATTTGTCTATACCAGATGAGTCTAGTTATCGAATTCACGGAAAATATTTCGACAATAAGGTTGACTTTTTTTGCTGCTATATTCTACATTCTATTTTTTTTTAAAGGGTTGTAAAAAAGTAATGACAGAAGTGACTCATCACCTTTGCCGAGAACAAAAAGTGACAATTAGCACTGGTATAGGCAAGAAGCTGCTTATTTATTTCGTTTGAATATTTTTTCTAAGTTGCATTGTTTTGTTTCGTGACAAGCTGTGTATAATATCACAAATAAAATCATTATCATTTCAGCTTACATACGTTCTTTCCAACCGAGAAAAAATAATATTTTGTTGTAGAATGTTATAAACGTAACAAATATTGAAATTATTGATGATTTTCTGAATTATTCTCCTGAAGAATATTTCACAAATTCGAATACTTCCGTGAGTTATCCTTTATAAGATTGTATTGAAACAAATGGTTAAAAATAACAATTTACACATTTATTATAAGAAATAACGCATGACGCACGTTTCGGTGGAACTTCACCTTCTTCAGATGCTAATGGCAAACTAACTATGATTCTCTGTTATATCGAAAACAAGAAATGACAAATTATGTAGAAGGGGTAAATACAAAGATGGTTACAAATAATTATTAGAAGGAAAGGAAAAACCAATTCTGAACTGCTAGTCAGGTAGTTCGGTAATTTTGAAAAGATTAAGAAGGGGGCTTGAAGTATGATGGATTTGGCTATTCAATAGGAGACCGGAATGCTTGTATTTATTTATCTGTTATGATTCTAAAAAATTAAGTTTAATTCCCTTACTTTCAGTATTTAATATTTGAAAATCGAAATTGAATGTGTGATTTTCTTGGATTAAATGGTTTGCATAATGTGAATCCGACTTCTGACTAACATTAATTATGGGAAACCCTCTGAGCCCTTTGGTGGCTGAAGTATTCATGGATAATTTGGAACAGTTAATTCATAATCATCCTGTTAGTCGACAATTCGTTTATTGGTTTAGATATGTGGATGATATTATTTGTTGTTTCACTGGTAATCTTAGACAACTAGACTGCTTTCAAACATTCATTAACACTTTACACCCTAATATAAAATTCACTTTAGACATGGAAAAAGGTAGGTACTTCCCTACATCCATTTCAACACAAAATGGCAGCTTTCAATAGTATGGTACATCGTTTAGTGAATATTCCACTTTCAAACGACAATTTTAACATCGAGAAAAATATAATTAAACAAATTGCCGTAAATATAAATTGTGATCCCAATATTATAGACAATATGATAGATAAAAAAAATTTCAAAAATGCGATTAACCAGGTGTACCCCCTTACTAAAAATGATATCAAATATAACAGCCTCACTTTCATCGGTAATTCAAGTAAAAAACTTAAATCTCTCTTATCTAAGCACAACATTAACATTGCTTATCGTACCGGTAATAATTTAGGAAATCATATAAAAAATAATAAATCCATAGTTCATAAAGATAATAAATCAGGAGTTTATAAAATTAATTGTGGCGATTGTGATAAGTTTTACATTGGTAGAACTTTTAGAAGTTTTCAAACTAGAATTTAAGAACACAAACGTAGCTTTGTTAATCAGAAGTCGGATTCACATTATGCAAACCATTTAATCCAAGAAAATCACTAGGCATGTTAATAATAACAATTTACACATTTATTAAAAGAAATAACGCATGACGCACGTTTCGGTGGAACTTCACCTTCTTCAGATGCTAATGGCAAACTAACCATGTTTCTCTGTTATATCGAAAACAAGAAATAAAGAGAAGACAAATTGTGAAGAAGAGGTAAATAGGAAGATGGTTACAAATAATTATTAGAATAGGAAAAACCAATTCTGAACTGCTAGTCAGGTAGTTCGGCAATTTTGAAAAGATTGAGAAGGGGGTTTGAAGTATGATCGATTTGACTATTCAATAGGATACCGGAATGCTTGTATTTATTCATAAGTAATGATTCTAAAAAATTAAGCTTAATTCCCTTACTTTCAGCATTTAATATTTTAAAATCGAAATTGAATGTGTGATTTTCTTGGATTAAATGGTTTGCATAATGTGAATCCGACTTCTGATTAACAAATCTACGTTTGTGTTCTGAAATTCTAGTTTGAAAACTTCTGAAAGTTCGACCGATGTAAAACTTATCACAATCACCACAATTAATTTTATAAATTTTAATATAAAATTCACTTTTGAGATGGAAAAAGATAACTCAATTAACTGTTTGGATTTGAAAATAAGAAAAGTAGATAACAAACAAAATTTTCAAATTTTCGCAAACCATCGCACACTGATAGCATCATACATAGTACTTCCCTACATCCATTCCAACACAAAATGGTAGCTTTCAATAGTATGGTACATCGTTTAGTAAATATTCCACTTTCAAATGCCAATTTTAACATCGGGAAAATATAGGTAATTGAACAAATTGCCGTGAATAATAATTATGATCCCATAATAATAGACAATATGATAGATAAAAAGTTGTTCAAAAATGCGATTAACCAGGTGTATCCCCTTACTAAAAATAATATCAAATATAACAGCCTCACTTTAATTGGAAATTCAAGTGAAAAACTTAAATCTCTCTTATATAAGCACAACATTAACATTGATTATCGTACCGGTAATAATTTAGGAACTTATATAAAAAAATAATAAATGCAAAGTTTATAAAGATAATAGATCAGGAGTTTATAAAATTAATTGAGGTGATTGTGACAAGTTTTACATTGGTCGAACTTTGAGAAGTTTTCAAACTAGAATTTCAGAGACAAACGTAGCTTTGTTAATCAAAAGTCGGATTCACATTATGCAAACCATTTAATCCAAGAAAATCACACATTCAATTTCGATTTTCAAATATTAAATACTGAAAGTAAGGGAATTAAACTTAATTTTTTAGAATCATTACAGATAAATAAATACAAGCATTCCGGTCTCCTATTGAATAGCCAAATCGATCATACTTCAAGCCCCTTTCTTTTCAAAATTACCGAACTACCTGACTAGCAGTTCAGAATTGGTTTTTCCTTTCCTTCTAATAATTATTAGTAACCATCTTTGTATTTACGCCTTCTACATAATTTGTCATTTCTTGTTTTCGATATAACAGAGAATCATAGTTAGTTTGCCATTAGCATCTGAAGAAGGTGAAGTTCCACCGAAACGTGCGTCATGCGTTATTTCTTATAATAAAGTGTAAATTGTTATTTTTAACCATTGTTTCAATATGTTTATTAATTTACACCAAGTATCGGCCCAATCAATCCAAAACTTTATAAGATTGGACTAACTCATTAAACAAGCCTATGCAATTGTTCACTATAGAAAATTCTCTACTTCCTAAGAGGTCTACCATAAACTACCAATGTCGACAACTCAGTAGTATAATTGCATTATTCTCAATTTCCGTTAAATATCCGTTTAAGTTTGAAAGAGTGGAAGAAATACGTTAAATATTTATAGAAAATCGCTTTAAGGAAATATTCCTTTGAATTTTTGATTTAATTAAATTGATGGCTTCTTGATTAATAATGAAGTACTACATTTGAAACAAAAATCCCAATACCAAGAAGGTTAAAAGAACATTGAAATAGAAAGCCAACTGTAAAATTCTAGATATGATTAACGTTAGCTAGATCTTCGAAAATTCTATGAGTTTATTCTTGATTTATTGGCTATAATGTATATATTTTTGAGGAAATTACATATTTAGTTATCGTATGAATATATCATAGTATATAGGTATTTTATTTGGGAACTTGTCTATCCTACTCCCTCCCAGTTGTGCCATTTATAATGGAATTGTATAATCATTTTTTCAATGAAGTCTTGTAGAGTCACTTAGGAATAATAAAATACCTACATGGTCATGTATTTTTCATACAAATATATTTGACACAAGTCAATACAATCATATCTTGAAAATCTTGAAAAATTAGCTACTCTTGATGAGCCAACATTATACACTATTTAAACTATTATCACAGCCTTTTGAACAAACTTATAATAAAATTTTACTTCTGCAATATGACATTAAGAGTCTTCTATATTGGTAGAAATATTCTGATGTTTCACTATGTCTAATTTTCATAATTTCAGTTATATTTGTCAATTAATATTATTTTCATCACCTTAAAAAAAGAAAAGAAGAATATGATCAATTTTGGAGTTAAATAAAAGAACTGTCTGAATTTATACTGAATACTTATCTTGAGGTTTACAATAAAATTTGTATATTTCTATATGTATTTAGTCTGTTCTTTTGTTTGGTAGGTTCTTTTAACATAGCCCATTGTTTTTAACGTTTCGGCTGTAATTGCCTTCACCAGAAAACAATTTAATCTAAAAAACCAAACAGAGAAAAAATTTTAATTACTCATGAAAATAGAGAAAAGTTATTCTTTCTTTATGATAATAAAATACAATAACCATTACGTGTCTAATCGTTCTAATTCAAATAAGATCATATTATTACATTTCTTCCCAATTTATTATTCGAGGTGTGAGAAACAATGAAATAATATGATACGTTTTAAAATAGAACATTTAGGTACATATTGGGATGACCTAAAATAATGGGTACGTCATGTATTGCTAATCACACTCTTAGGACTTTCAATATTAATAGTTTGTGTATTTAATTATCATAAAGAAAGAATAACTTCTGTCTATTTCCGTAACTAGCAAGTATTTAAAATTTTGTTCTGTGTTTGGTATTTTTGGTGAAAATGTTTTCTGATCAAGGCAATTAATATGAAATGTTGAAACACAATGAACAATGTGCAATATAAAAACAATTTGATATCTTAAAAGAACCTACCAAACCCAAAAATAAATACTCCTAAAAATATAAATAAATGGTTCAAGAAAACGTAACTCAAAGATTAAATATATATATATATATATATATATATATATATATATATATATATATATATATATATAATAATATATATAAATATATATATATATATATATATATATATATATATATATATATATATATATATATTATATATATATATATATATATATATATATATATATATATATATATATATATTTACCCGATTATTGTTGATATTCTTCTTTAACACACATGATATTTTGACATGTTTTGTAATTCGTATTAGCTCATTTTATTATTTTCTAAATTATACACAGTTTATTAAAATTCTGTTTGTCAACAGAGTAAGTTTTTATCCAATGAAATTCTGATTAATACAAAAAAATTTTCATTTTTACAGCTCGGGATATCAACCACGGAACTGAGAACAATTTTTTCAATACTCTGAATACATTCAACAAATATCATTGAAGTATTCTGAAGATTTCATTGTGATAAATCTGAAAACCACAATTCACAATGTTTATAAATATTATGAGATGACTATATACACGTTGGTATCTCAACAATACTCCTGCTTCGCATTAAAATATTCATATTTTTATCCTTGAAGCTGGAAGTATTTTCAACTGCCATCTATTCCGTCGAATTTGTAAATTATCGAGCAGTTCCTTCCTGCCCATTCAATAGTCAAAGTGAAGCTGTAGCTGTGAAATTCTGCCTCCGTCTAAGGATTCTAGACTTGTATAGATCGGATTTATGACATACCACGACTGTACCTCCTTGATTAGGATTTGGTGCGATTTTTCCATTCGTGCTTCCTATAAGAGTACCAATCATTTTTGACACAGAAAATTTTCTTGTTTTCTGAGTTGCTTGTATAGCTCTGCATTCACTTAGAACAGCATCGATAGCAGTGTAAATTGCTTCGCTATTTTCGGCTACAGAAACTTCATAGAATTGACAGTTATTTTTCATTGCTAGATTACGTCCTTCTACTGCTTCAACCTGGAACGAAAGAGATATATTTTAATATAAACGTATCGAATTATTATGTCAACATTTATTCTGGATAGTTTAGGTTCATGACAGGTATAAGGAGATTATTGTTATAGGATTGAAATTAGAAGTAATGTTTATATTTATTGGAACAATGGTTTATAAAACCAATTTACACAATTATTAAATAAAATACACATGACGCACGTTTCGATGAAACTTCACATTCTTCAGATGCTATATGCAAAATAAATATATTTCTTCGTTATATCGAATACATCAAATACGAGGTATGGCAATTTGAAACCCGGAATCGGCCGATATCTCCCGAACTAAACACACCAGCCGGCGCGTTCTGGTCTCGTTCGAAAGAGGGGACTCTTCAGTAGTACCAGTTAAATTTTGAACGCGGTATCACGTTTAGTTTGTGTTTCCCGCGTGTTTTTGTAAAGCAAGGTTTTTTCTATACGTCGCGAAAATGAGTGACCTAATTAAGAGGCAAAGCGCGGTTATCGAATTTTTGGTTAAAACAAACGAAACCTCCGCGGAAATCTTTCGTAAACTTAAAGACGTGTATGGAGATGATTCTCTGTCGAAAACTGCCGTGTTCGAGTGGGCAAAGCGGTTCAGGGAGGGACGTGTTTCGATAGAGGACGATCCGAGGCCGGGCGCAGCCGTCATCTCTCGTACCCCCACCAATGTCGATCGTATCCGCACGTTGGTAACATCAGACCGTCGGTTAACACTCCGAGAGTTGTCCTACAAGTTAAACATCAATAAGGAAACCATTAGGCAGATTTTACACGAGGAGCTAGACATGAGAAAGATTTGTGCAAAGATGGTGCCGAAAATGCTCACGTTGGACCAAAAACACCTTCGAATGTCCATCTGCAGTGACCTTTTAGAGAAAATTGAGACAGATGGGAGGGACTGGATGAGTACTGTGGTAACCGGAGATGAATCTTGGATATTCGAGTACGATCCCGAAACGCGTAGACAGAGTCAGCAGTGGGTGGAACGCGGGGGGGAGCGCCCGAAGAAAGCCAGGATGTCCAAATCGAAAATGAAGTCCATGCTCGTAATTTTCTTTGATATCAAAGGCGTAATTCATCGGGAATACGTTCCAGAGGGACAAACAGTGACCGGACTGTACTACCAAGGTGTCCTTGAGCGGCTGAGGGCCCGTATTTTCCGCGTGAAGCCCGAACTCGCGGAGAATGGTTGGCTCTTGCATCATGACAATGCACCTGCACATTCGTCGATACGAATTCGCGAGTTTTTAGCCAAAAAAAGCATCGCAACGTTGCCGCACCCCCCCTACAGCCCCGACCTCGCTCCCTGCGACTTCTTCCTATTCCCAAAGATGAAGCAGTACCTGAAGGGGACCCACCACGGCGGTGTACAGGAGGCGAAAGAAGCTGAGACGGTGGCGCTGAACACCCTAACTGAAGACGACTACCGTGGGTGCTTCGAGGCGTGGGAGCGGAGGTGGAAGCGGTGCGTGGAACTCCAAGGAGACTACTGTGAAGGATTATGATCGAAATTTCGCCGAAAATTAATTTAGCTGCCCCTCGGAGCTCGATTCCGGGTTTCAAATTGCCATACCTCGTAAATAGATGACAAATTGTTTAAAAGATTAAATGGATGGATGGATACAAATAATTAGTAAAATAGGAAAAACCCATTATAAACTGCTAGTCAGGTAGTTCCATAATTTGGAAAAGATTCAGCAATTCAAATTTACCGAACTAGGTACCTGACTAGCAGCTTAGAATTGGTTTTTCCTATTTTACTAATTATTTTTAACCATCCGTCTATTTACCCTTTGTACACTATTTTTCATGTATTTATTTCTTGTTCTCGATACAATGGAGAATTTTATTTAGTTTGCATTTAGCATCTGAAGAAGGTGAAAATTCACCGAAACGTGGGGCATGCGCTATTTTATTTAATAAATGTGTAAATTGTTGTTATGAACCATTGTTTCAATATGTGTAATAATTTACATCATGTTTTAATTCAAAATATTTATATAGCTCAATATTTTAGGAAACCGTTATTTAAAATTTCAATTTTAATCTCATATTTCAGTAAATAGGAAGATAATCTCAATTTAAATTTATTTATAACATTGCATAGTCAAGTTTTATTCATAGCTACTCATTTATGAATTCTTAGTAGTGGAAAGACATTTCAGGAAGCAACTAGTAACATTACATAAATGTTATAGTGTTACTTTTACCTTATCTTTATTTTCAAACTTTATAAATGAAAATATGTGAGCCTATCGCTGAAGTAGGATTATGTGAAAGAAGAAATTTGAATCTACTCAGATAATTATAACTAAAAAATATTATTATTTTTCATTTAATCG
>JARQZK010002254.1:0-35000 GCA_030704885.1 Cynegetis impunctata | reverse complement strand
TTAAATTGACCATGGTCAACTTGTATATTTTTCATTATTTAATTTGGTTTTCATAAAAAAATTATAAATTTCAATTTGTTCGGTTCGGCACGTGATTCACCTTAAAGGATTCTTTTTCAGATTATATATGAATTTTCTGATCTAATTGTCTTATTTATTCTGGAATTAATTGAGAGCTGAACAGGAAAAAGAAGAACTAGTAGGGGATGAAATGTTGTCTTGGAAACTCCCCGTATAGGTCATTAAAATGTGAACAATGTCGAGAGTTCTAGATATTTACGAATAAAAATATTAACTAATGAATTCAAAAATTTCCTACTGGAAAATTGCATATGAAATGAAATAAATATATGAATTATCACTTTATTATTCAGTGAACTGTGTGAAACACACATAATACTAGTGTTGAAAATTTTGGCGAAAATTGCTCTAAATAATATATCAGTTATATCTATAGATTCTACTCATTGAATGATATATGACCCCAGACAAAATCACTCTAACAATATCTACCAACTGGAGGCGAAAATATGCAAGACGAGTGTGCAATAAAGGTCAGTCGGTTGGTATAAATAAATGGCATTGGAAGATTCACAAAAATCGGAGTGCCAATTGCAGTACTGTTAGCAACACCGTCGGTCCATCAGAAATTGTTCGCATATGAATTGACAGCTCAGAGCAATCAACGAAGGGAGATAGTGTTCGAAATATATCATGAAAATTTTCATGTGTTATAACTTTTTGAATAAGATATGAACGTTTTATTCAGGTCATAAATATGAAGATAAGAAAATAAATGTTTCTCTTAATTCGTTTCTTAGCGAGCAAGTTGCTAATATTTAAATCTAATTAATAAATATTGCATCAATACGATAAACTTATTATACCTAAGTTATTCTCTGATATCATTATGTGACACTTTGATGTTTTTGATATAAGCACAAATTGAAAAAAAAAACAAGAGCAGCAATCAATAAGGTCTTATTTTTCGCGCGAAATACATCGCGTCGAGATGCTATTATAACGGATTGACTTATATTTTGAAAAATCACACTGAAATAATAAACCAAATTGAAGAGTAGAAAATAATTAATTAAATTTAAAAAAATTGCGAAGTGCAACGTGGTTGAGGAAAAAAGTTGAAACCAATGGAACGTACCTCCACATCAACTCAATCCACGTACAAATTCTCAAAACAATTCGCGAAGTGCATCGTGTACCTACTGATAGCTAAGCAATTTGAACGGAATAGTTCCCGCGCGGTGCAGCGCGACTGATGAAAAAGGTTGAAACTACCAAAAGGCAAATTTTCAAAAACGACAAAAAAACAAGAAATATTTACGAAAAGCGGCGGCGGTTGGAAAAATTTAACTAAATTTCAAAACTTTAATTCTGCAAAGAAAACAATCCCAGGTACCTACCAGATTTAAGCTCGTTTGGTTCAATGGAAGCAGCTGGAGATGCCAATATTTACAGCGAATATATATATATATATATATATATATATATATATATATCAGTGGCTGCTCGTGAGGTGTTTGTTTAAGGAGGCTACAAGAGGTGTTAACAAATACACCATAGGCGAAAATTTTTAGGATTTCAAGGTCAACCGCCTTATAATTTAAAGAAAATCAAAGTAAAACAAGCACCCTAAAATATTTATTTCTCTGGGAAAAAAATTGTTCTCACTTTCGAGTGTCTACCTTGAGACCTACACTCCTATTTACAATATTCACAAAAACTCTTTTCAGCCAATAAATCAATTCATCTATTCATCAAATTTTTTTTTCTTTCACAAAATAGGTACCTACCTACCTACTTAACGAATTTGTTACCTATTCGAGGAATTGTTGCCCAGCAAGTATCTATAACATTAATTATGTTTTGTTTTCCAAGCAATTCAAATTTGATCCGCGACACGACATGTTCCTGGGATTTTTCGTGCCTTTCCAGATAACGTGATAAATTTTTTAAATCGTCAAATCCTAAGCAGCCTCAAACGGAGACATTTTCCCTAGTAAAAAGTAAACACTGCCAACAAAATAATTTATTTTTTACCTGTGATCCGGTTAACCAAGGATGTCTCTCATAATTTCTGATATTAAAACCGCGATTCTGTTGTTTGTTACGCTGCACCAAATTGTTTAATTCCTAGGTAGGTCGCAATGTTTTTATTGAAACTTTATCGCCTTAACTTAGTAAACTAAAGTTATGGGATAACAAATATTCCACTAAGTCACCATTGAAATTTTTAAAATTAACTTCAGTAACCGAACTCGTTTCAAAAAACAATACGCCAGCAAAATAAATTAAAAATCACCGCACCGGCATAAAATTCAAAACAAACTGATTAATCACGCTTCAGTCTTCGCGTGCTTGCTACGTGCACTGTAATAGAATAAATAAGGTCGAATATCGTATGCTTTGAACCGAGCAGCTAGGTTCAATCGGTGTGGCCATTTACATGTGTTTTCCTTTTCTATTGCAATAAAGTATTCTTTCGCAGTATTCGCACCGTTGTTTGCTTTTCTGTGGCATGGCATAATGAACATTGAAAATATACCTTTTTAAGCCTCTGCAGCGTTGCCACTGTTGAGATGAAATCTTGAAATGAATGAAATGCAGTAAGCAGTAAATGTAAATACCTTCTATCGTAATTAATAAATAATATTATATAATGTAGGTTGAAAGGAAGGTAGGTGCAAAAAATAATATGATTGCGATTAATATGAATATGCTAAATGCTGACTATTTAATATAGTATAATAGTAGTGATATACAGAATATTGAGGAGGCGGCTTAGCCTCCATAGCCGCCTTCGAATAGTCGCCCCTATATATATATATATATATATATATATATATATATATATATATATATATATATATATATATATATATATATATATATATATATATATATATATATATATATATATATATATCATCAGACATGAAATTTTTCAAAACGGATAGAAGAACTACTTTTATGGGATAAAATACGACTGAAAACGCATGAGCAGCAGACCTCAGTCACTAAGGTCGTGAATCCCCTCATTTTTGTTTTTTTTTATATACGAATTCTCAACCACCTAAGGCAATTTTGAGAGTCTATGAAGGTGAAAAAAAACTTAAAACTCACGAAAAAACATGAAATCTTCAAGAAAATTAACATGAGAGCAGGTAAAGAAAATAGTTGAAACCAAGGAAAGATGCATTTCCCTAATATTAACTCAATCCACGTACGAAATTTCAACCTAAACTAACTAAATCTGGAGGAGCTGGGGAGTTTAGTAGAACCTTGAAATCCATAAAAATCAAAAAATCTATATAAAAATGCTGCCGGTTAGAAAAAAATATGTAAAGCGCCAAAAAGCACTTCCCTAACATCAACATAATCAAGGTACACATTTTTAACTCTCTAATTTGGTCGTCGTTTGGGATTTAAAAATTCTTGAAAAACCGTTTTTTTAGATCCCTTCAAAATTCCCTATTTTTTATGGTTTTGTCATACTTTCATCCCAATTATTATCAGATTTTTGGGGAAGATAAGTGTATATTATATTATAAGATTCACCATTTGGATTGGTATTTGCGATATTTGGCAATTGCTCGAATATGCTGAAAATTAAATTGAAGAAACACTTGTATTTCTCATTTGTATACAAAATGTATTTTCAGAAATAACTCGAAAGCAGAGTGAATTCTCCAACGACAAAAATACGAAAAAACTATAAACCTATTTTTGTGGAAATTGAGATTATTAATTGATGAAAATTGTCAAACCTTGTAGTTCAGTCACAACGATGTATAACTTATTTAATGGAACTTTCAGCGTTTTTTTTTTCAGAAAAAATCATTGTTATAGAACCATTCAATTCAAATGAACTGCTAATAATTTTTCGATATAAGTCGGATTTCAGTATTTCATATATGTCTGGGCGGTGATCGAAATTTATATTTCATTATTTACAAAACTATATAACGTTTATTATGAATGATGTCAAATCTAGAATTTCAAAAAACCATTCATGAGGGAAATACCTAACATAAAATGCTTGTAGTTCAAACAAAATGAAATATACCCACGTTTCAATATCAGAAATATTATAACCTAAATACTGTTTTCCAGAAATAATAAATAACGCATGTTTTTAATAAGTGATACATGTTTTTTATTCATGATACATGTTTTCAACTACTGCATTAAATCTGAGCTATAATGAAAGATATAACGAATTACTATTTGAAACTCATACATTAATAATATGCGGTTATAAAAATTGAATCACATAACGTCGGGGATCAAATTTAATAGAGTTCACTTATTGAGATTTGAATTGACGAATGTGAAAATTCCCAGTTTATTTATATTTCCTAATATATATAGCTTCACACAAATTGATGTATATTTTTAAGTATGGATGAACTTCAGGAGCAAGATCGAAAAAATGTTTCATTCTGAAAAAAACTTATTATTTATGGTTGTTTTTTCCTCGATATGGAGATCCAATAACGGCGATATGACGATGGAACTGATTTTTCAAGTTTTTTGTGCTGCTCTAACTTCTTCGATATGCGAGAATGTGAAGAATAAATGCTCGATCCCTAATTTTTAAAAAAAGTTGAATTGAAGTCAAAAAAGTGATGTAGATTTTTATTATGATGAGAATGCGTTATGCCAAGTGATTAATTAAACTCTTTCACAATTTAGGAGTTTTTCTGTTCAGTAGAATTCAGTAGATTTAAGGCATTTCTGGAAATTTCTTGAACAAGAAAAGTGTACTTAATTCGTAGGGTTGGGAGACCAAAAATTCACTCAAAACCCGTTATTCAACCCCAGCCCTAGAAGGCTAAAGTTTGAATATGTTGTTCATAATTAATGTTGATATATTTTGTCCCCGGTTTGAAAAATTTCTGGTCAGATAATATATATATATATATATATATATATATATATATATATATATATATATATATATATATATATATATATATATATATATATATATATATATATTATTCTCTTCTCGAATTATTAGAAAAGTTCATTTAGAAAGAATGAAACCAAAACAGAGTACCTACTGGTATGTCATATACACTTTTGGCTCCTCCCTCATATTACTATAGGAATATTTCAATGTGTAGTCCAATTTTTTTTCGAACTTTGTTGAAAAATGTTTAAATTTTGACTAGTTTTTTTGGTGCTAAATTGATATTTAACTCTGTATGTATGTCCATAGTAACTATCAGTATTCACGTTGTAGAAAAACACACAAAGTCGTTAGACGTGTGTTTTTCTACAACGTGAATATACACCACTCCACTTTGGGAATATGATGGACTTCTACTACAGGTTAACTATCAGTATGATTAAATGACAAGAGATAATATATTGAATCCTTATAGAAATACGAGGGTGTATGGCATCCTAGTACCTAGTCTTAATGAGACATAAAAAAAGTTTTTTTTGTTTTATTGCGTAGGTGGATGTGATTTCAAATCTGAATTTTGATTTCAACTTTAAACAACTTTTCTAAATTAACGAAAATGTCGAAAATAAGAGTGGTTGACTCTTGAGCCAAATACCTAGTTTCTGACATCTCAAATCGAAGTTTTCCGAGAAGAACTAATTAATATATATATATATATATATATATATATATATATATATATATATATATATATATATATATATATATATATATATATGTATCAAAATATATCTCAAAAATCGTGGTTTAGGAGATATAAAACGGATTTAAAAACCACTCCCGAACCGCACTGTTGACTTTCGATACAATAAGAGGTTCTATCATATTCTGCGAATATGAATAATAATAAGGGAGTCATTGCTCCATTATAATAAACCGTATTAAAAAGATATCCGAGATATTTGGGAGTAACTCCAAATGCTGCTATACAGTTCCAGCTGTTATGGCATATTCATTTCCGAAGAAAACAGCTGGCAGCTTATGCATATATAGAACCGAACTTGCAATTTATTCATCAAGAATGCAAACAATTCATGTATCCCAGGTTTTTGCTCAAACTCGTGCCTAATTTTGGCCACCGGATATGAATGCTTCCTGGAAGAAAATATTGTTTGTTCACTCATTGCATTTATATTGATCTCAGAATAATCTTGTTAACGTTTCATTAATTTCCTGAGTATCAGCATCTATGTCAGAGTTCAATCAACTGGATCAACAGCATATGGTAACAAATGAATGTATTCAAATTAAGTTATCTCAAACTATATCAAACACCCTGGAACCTGCCTATACTTCTTTCCAATTCAAAATAAATACCTCTACCACATTGTATATTTCCGAACTGAATTAGAATTTTTCTCGATGTTTCTTTCAAAGTGTTTGTCAGAGAATTATTCGTACTCATTTCGATGAATAATCAATATAAACAGAAAAACAATACTGGCTATGTTAGTAAAAAATGTTTATAAAGGGAAAATGAAGTTACCAGAACATATTCCTAAATAGAACCTATTATATTTCCCCTTATCACTACATCTGAAATACTTAATTCAGTCATCTAGAGAAATTGCAACATAAAGATGTGGAAAAAATATATTTTACTCTTTACTAAATCCATCAACCAAAATAATGATCTAATGGAAGCTTTGTTTAATTGTTTATAGTAGATAGTTGTGAGACCAAGTCGAAGAAAGTGTCACGAAATTAACAAAGCAATGTAAAAAATCATTTGCTATGAACTTGATCTTGATTCATTAAGTATTTCAATGTCGCTGATATTTGGTGCGATTCAAATATAAAAACCAAGTTATCCAATATTTTTAGCAGCGTCGATCGTTAGTCAAACATGCTTTGCAAGTCACCGGTAATTATTTTGGGTATTCTTACTGATTAGTAATTTTCCATGAGTCCTTGAAATGAAGGAAAATATATCAATTTCTGGAAAGGGCGTTCGATGACGTTGACAAAGAATCATTGTTGCAGTTAGTCGTCGTTTGCATTTAATATGTTCGTTGGTAACACGTGGGCTATCAAGATTCAGAACGTGTTTAATTCAAAACCTGAGCTTTTCCAATGCGAATAGCATGGAATGAATTTCCAAACAAAACGTATCACGTAAGGCATCTACTCAATATAATTGTTGCACAAAGCATTTTCAAGTACAATTATAACGACACGTGGAAAAACACATTTAAATACATCGCAAAACATACCGTTCCATTTAAGATATAAACAATTTAATATAGGATTTGAAATATAATTGTTTGAAGATACATGGAAATAACAAAGGACAGACGCCGGACTATATTTTCGAATATAACTTTGGAAAAAAAAATGGGAATTATATAGTGTATATACATAAATATATATATATATATATATATATATATATATATATATATATATATATATATATACATATTTTTATAGATATATAGATATATATATATATATATATATATATATATATATATATATTTATACATATACAATATACCGCATATATCGCAGCAGCCGTTGACATGTGTTTCGAACTCTTTGTTCGTCATAAGAACGATGTAGCCAAGTATGGGATGGAAATCTTGGAGATGAACGGAAATTGATATATGCAGGCTATACCGGTAATTCTGCCTTATTTGTTTAATATGTCTCAGCGACAACTTTCTCTGTTATAATTCATTTCCTCTGCTTCGATAAATGCGCGCTATACCAATAATTTTGTTTATTTTCAAACGTACAATAATAACGTCATTTCTCGATTGACAGGATCATCGAAATGTTCTATTTCTCCGCCAAGGAGGAGAAGTGTTGCTATGCAACCCTTTCCGGCCGGCGGCAGGAAAAGTGTTACTATGCAAAAGATGAATTGGTAACCATGAACAAAAAATTCTCCAATTCAAACGTCATTTTCACTTTCAACCACTTCTCACCAGGTTGCGAATTATAACTATCAATTATTTTACTTTATATCTGTCAGAATCAATTTTGCGTGGCAACCGTAACTAGGCAAGCTCGCCATGAAAAGTGACACTTCTCCTTACGAAATAATATACTATTTATTTGTTATTTATATATATATATATATATATATATATATATATATATATATATATATATATATATATATATATATATATATATATATATATATATATATATATATATATATGAAAAATATATTGTTACAGCCTCGTGGTAAAACTTCTTCTTTCCTTTATACTTTGAGATCAATTCTCCAAACTAGGCTTGTTGAATATTAAATGAGGAATTTCTCATAAAAGAAAAAATTTCCACAATGGAAAAGCATCAGGATATCTGAAATAAATTTTATGGGGCTTATTGATTTGATGATTAATTTCATTACTCTAATTAATTTCATTAGTGGATATTAATAAAATTGAATAATTAATCAATACCAATAATTGAGGTTTCGATTATTTTGGCTCCATAGACAAGGAAAAAATTTTTGAGTTTCGTATAACTTGTACTTCTCCATGATACAACACTTAACATGATAGCTATCATTTCAAAAATTGACGTTTTCAACAAGAACTTTTTCTGAACAATTTCATGCGGCCATGTGTAGTGAATTCAAATACTTCTGAGGTGAACTTATTTTTCAGATACTACTAGGATGACTGAAAATACAACAGAGGGATCACGGCACCTTGAATTAGAAAATAAATATAAATTCAATGGTAGTATTAATATCATCTTAACTCAAATATGTTCGCGTAGTCCTCTATTTTATTATATACGTATATATATATATATATATATATATATATATATATATATATATATATATATATATATATATATAAGTAAGAATTATTCGTGTTAAACGGAAAACACGCCCGTGGTTATAAAATCAAGTGAACTAGGACATTTATTTGAAACTAATCAAACAAACCTCCTAGCGGAGCTGGTTATAAGAGTTCTCCAAGCATCGAAATATCAAAATCTACCATAGACGGTAATTGTCCGAAATGTTAATTTGTTTATTACAATCGATGGAAATTGATAGACAGACTGTTTTGCCCTTATGGGGGCTCATCAGTATCATCCATCCACCGAGAG
Organism: Cynegetis impunctata; assembly: GCA_030704885.1. Classification (NCBI taxonomy): domain Eukaryota; kingdom Metazoa; phylum Arthropoda; class Insecta; order Coleoptera; family Coccinellidae; genus Cynegetis; species Cynegetis impunctata. Next base: position 25,927 of record JARQZK010002254.1, on the reverse strand, counting down.
TGATAACCAAACTAACATTTCAAACGGTCATACATATTTCTTCTAGTAACTCCATGACATATAAATATGACACAGCGCCACCAGTCGCTGTCCTAGTTCACTTAATTTTATAACCACGGGCGTGTTTTCCGTTTAACACGAATAATTCTTACTTATATTCATTTGCCATTGCGATAAAATTCGGAGCGATTGCTGCTTGCGGTGTGTAATGTTGAATCACATCGAATTGATGTGTCAGCTTTACTCTTGCTTAGCGAATATGGTAGCCCCTTTCGGGTGTTCTGGACGTATACGTCTACGAACTACGAATATAAGTAAGAATCATTAGAGTTAAACGGAAAACGCGCTCGTGGTTATAAAATTAAGTGAACTAGGACAGCGACTGGTGGCGCTGTGTCATATTTATATGTCATGGAGTTATTAGAAGAAATATGTATGACCGTTTGAAATGTTAGTTTGGTTATCACTCTCGGTGGATGGATGATACTGATGAGCCCCGATAAGGGCGAAACAGTCCGTCTATCAATTTCCATCGATTGTGATAAACAAATTAACATTTCGAACAATTAGCGTCTAGGGTAGATGTTGATATTTCGATGCTTCGTGAACTCTTATAACCAGCTCCGCTAGGAGGTTTGTTTGATTAGTTTCAAATAAATGTCCTAGTTCACTTAATTTTATTTATATATATATATATATATATATATATATATATATATATATATATATATATATATATATATATATATATATATATATATAGACATCAGAAAGAATAACTCCGGTCGTGATACATCAAATAGGATAATGGGTTAAACGGATGAATTAAAGGCTGATAAAAGTGTACTTCTTATATTCTTTGTCAACGTTTCGGCTTCTATTTAAGCCTTCATCAGGACTCTACAATTTTCTACAATTAGTTCAATCAATAGCAAACGAGCGGTCTCAAACAACAGGACTCACCGAATGTTTGAGGTTATAAAATAAGCTAACATCTTCCACAACGGACAAAACACAAAACTAATGTGACAAACCATAAAATTATTAAACTGTACTAAATTATATGAAATCATTTAAAATAAGTTAAACGTGATTTTTCAGAAATATAACGAAATTCTAACAACGCAACATCGTGGTACCAAGAGAATGACAGCAATCACAGAATGCTCAACAACAAGTTGACAACCTAAGTTATAAAATTATGCTGTCATTCTCTTGGTACCACGATGTTGTGTTGTTAGAATTTCGTAATATTTCTGAAAAATCACGTTTAACTTATTTTAAATGATTTCATATAATTTAGTACAGTTTAATAATTTTATGGTTTGTCACATTAGTTTTGTGTTTTGTCCGTTGTGGAAGATGTTAGCTTATTTTATAACCTCAAACATTCGGTGAGTCTTGTTGTTTGAGATCGCTCGTTTGCTATTGATTGAACTAATTGTAGAAAATTTTGTAGAGTCCTGATGAAGGCTTAAATAGAAGCCGAAACGTTGACAAAGAATATAAGAAGTACACTTTTATCACCCTTTAATTCATCCGTTTAACCCATTATCCTATTTGATATATATATATATATATATATATATATATATATATATATATATATATATATATATATATATATATATATATATATATATATATAATATATATATAAATCATTTTTCTTCAAGTTCAGGAATTTCAAATTATTCCAATTATGTAGCAACCATGGAAATTTGGTGGATCAATTCCTGGAATTCAATCTTTATTCCTAGGATTCCTATCATATATAAGGCTTTCATCAAAATAATTGCAGAACGTTTTTTCAAGTAGGGCCTCTATGCATTCACCGAATTCATAGTTTAGGAATTGTTCATTAGGCACGAATAATTGGTATATAACCTTTGACGAATGACATAAACATTCGTTTCCATTTGAAAAATTTAAATTTCAAAAAAAAGAATTCAAATATACCTAAGTTCAAGGAAAATTTTCACTTGTTATGTGAGTGTTAACTCAAGGCGCTGAATTGATACAGTTTGATACATTCGAAATTTCTATATATAGGTATATTATGATCTATTACATAAAGTGAATAAGGAAAATTCTTTAATAACTAAAAAAATTATCAAAAAACTTTCCAAGGAAGCTGGTTATACGTATTCAGCAACGCAAAATCTGCATTCACAATCGAACGGTGAATTATAGAAATTGTCAAGTCACCCCGACTCAAAATCAGCATACAGCTGTTTCGATCTTATTAGATCTGATCAGTGCAGCTTATTTGACTCGGAGTGAATTAACAAATTTCTAATTGTTCCCCAATACAAATTGTGGTCAGTAACACTGTCTGGATAACAGTCTAGAGCGCCATCCCACCAAAGATATTTGGAAACAACAATTCACCGCTTAGACTGAAAATGCAGAAATTCGTCATATACACCACTGTTGTAGAGTAGATATCTTCATATCGGGAGGTACGTGTTTAAGCGACGAATTTCTGCATTTTCAGTCTAAGCGGTGAATTGTTGTTTCCCAATATCTTTGGTGGGATGGCGCTCTGGACTGTTATCCAGACAGTGTTACTGACCACGATTTGTATTGAGGAACAATTAGAAATTTGATAATTCACCCCGAGTCAAATAAACTGCACTGATGAGATCTGATAAGATCGAAATAGCTATATGTAGATTTTGAGTCGGGGTGACTTGACAATTTCTATAATTCACCGTTCGATTGTGAATCCAGATTTTGCGTTGCTCATTGCTGAATACGTATAACCAGCTTCCTTGGAAAGTTGTTTGATAATTTTTTAAATTATTAAAGAATTTTCCTTGTTCACTTTATGTAATGTATGAAATTGACCATGGTCGACAAGTATGTTTTTCATGATTTGAATATTATGATCTTGTAAACGATACGAGTAAGGAAAACGTGGATTACTGGGTAAAATTGAAGAAGGACATACTTGAAAAGGAAACTAGAAGATTCAAAAGATTCAATGAATTTCTAATAAGTTAACTCACTTGTCTTGAATGTTCTAGGTCGCATTTGTTTCCTAATAAAACAATTGGCATTTGACTTCTTAGCTGCAACACTGTGTGCAGAAGTTCAGCTGCATGTGTCAGAGATTCCCTGCTAGTGATATCAAAAACAATAACGCAGGCATCGGCCCAATGCACAGCTTCTTCTGGAAATAGGGAGTGCTCACAGCTACATACGTCCACAACTTCAACTTCTAGACGGAAGTTGTTCACATTAAGAGTTTGTCTGTACAGCAGATCTGTGAAAAAATATGGAAAGTACTTATTAATAAGAACAATATTTTAGGTTATTGAAATGGGGAGGGTATCTATCGCTTATTTTTGGAGTGGTTTAATTTAAAATGGAGCTGAAAAATGTTGGAATTATAAATATTTCTTTTTGACTGTGAAGTATATATTGTTTCGCAATAACAGACAAATGACAGTGAATTATAGAATCTATCTAAATTGTTTCTTTTTTCGTTTAAAATTAGAAAGTTTTATGAATTTGACATTCATTATGCTCTTTTGAACTACTAGTGATGGAATTTCGTGACGGAACTTTAACAAGTATTAATAAATTCGATATTTAACAGTTTTAACTGAAGAATCTAGGAAAAAAGAATATATATATCTAGGTACATATATACAATCCTCTTTCCAATTTTCTTCAGTTATACCTTTGAATTAGGTTCCTTATAATTCTTGTTTATTACGTCTATATATTTTCAATTACGATTCAGATATTCGTTTGGTTTCATCCTTTGTGATTTTCTCTCTGAGCTCTTATGTCATTTCAAAATATTCCGTATAAAGCATGTAATTTTGAGCTTTGAATTGTAACTAAACAATAAAATATGCTTTTTGTATTAATTTTTTCATTATTTACACGTACAAATTTTTCAATTGAGTTTATTAATACGAATAAATGATGGACGTCATAATTTCTGAATATTTCGAGATTATGAAAAAAAAACAAGCCGGTACAAGATTCATCTATTTCTATATATCTATATATATATATATATATATATATATATATATATATATATATATATATATATATATATATATATATATATATATATATATATATATATATATATATATATATATATATATTTATATATATATATATATATATATATATATATATATATATATATATATATATATATATATGTATATATGTATATATATATATATATATATATATACATATTTGTATATATGTATATATGTATATATGTATATATGTATATATGTATATATATATATATATATATAATATATATATATATATATATATAATATATATATATATATATATATATATATATATATATATATTATAATCATAATTTTCTTAGTGGACCGAAGAAAGTTTAAGCTCGTTATGAATTTAGCCAGAAATATGTTCCTTTTCTGAAAATAATTTTATATTCCATATAACATATAACGAACTCATCTTCGTTATTTGCTCGCAGTGTGGCATATTTCCAATTTTTTCCCCTGTTATAACGCCAATTATTATTGAAGCGTCACCTTTGGAAAGTTCAACGAACCTACTATCATATACACGTAGTTAATTGGTATTACTTATCACAAATTCAATATATCGAACAACATTTCCAACCTAAATTTGAATTATATTTCCAATATCTTTTGTGTATTTCAACCAACATATTCAAAATCAAATGATAATCAGTGATTCAAAAATGTCAGCTTTTCGAATTAGATTAATCTTTGTGAAATACGTTAGATATATCTTTAAATATATATGTACAGATTAATTAATCTGCCATACAAAGTGAGATTAGAGAGAAAGAGAAGAAATGGCTTTATTGTCATACAAAATTTAAAAATTTTGTAGACAAAGCACATATAAAGAATTAACAATAAAGTTTAACAATGATAACTAATCAAACAAAACACACTTTCAATAGATGGACAAAACAAGAATCTATTGAAATAGAAGAACAAAACAGAAAAATATTTATGAGTCAATTATGTGGAACATATGTTAAGAATCAACATATTTGTCAATTAAACTAATTACAGATATAAAACTTTGTATATTACAAAAAAAAACAGAAAAACATTAAAAAACATTAAGACATGTTGCTACCAAATGTGGAACTCAAGAGTTTATGGTACATTGTGAAATTCAGTTACAGTATAAAATGCTACTACTGAGTAATAAAATATAAAATGATCTCCAAAAAAAAACCCTTAGTCGAACTTCGAAACTTTTTGTATGTACTTATAGATTTTAGCTCCAATGGTATGTGATTGTATAACTTTCCGGCATTGTAGGTAAATGAGTTTTTGGTTAAGACAGAGGTGGGCGCTATTAAATAAATATCAGTATCTGAATTTCTTGCGGGATATCTATGATTTGGTCTTTCTGGAAGGTTATATGTTTGCGAACCAGAGTCAAAATTTTGAATTTTTTAAAGTATAATTCGCAATGTGTCCTTCTGCTCAGATCAAACATATAACGAATTGCTCTTTTTCGCAATCTGGGAACAGACTGAAAGTAGAAGAGGCTTAAATGAGAGTAATCCGTGAATACTTGTCAACTACAGGTGGTATAAAATATATAATTACTAGCTTTCCTCTGAACATATTGATTATTATCAAAACAACGGTTAATAATAACATTTAACACATGTATCAGATAAAATAACCATGACACACGTCAGCATCTGAAGAAGTTCAAAATTTCTGGAATATATTCAATACAAGAAAGGCATAAATAACAAATTGGGTAAAAATGGTACAAAGATGGTTAAAAATAATTAGTAGGAGATGTTATTCTATTCTGAACTGCTAGTTAGGTAGTTTTAAGAAAATTAAGAAAGAGGCTTGTGGATTCTAGAAAATTTAGTAAAATTTGCTTACTTTCGGAAATAATATTTTAGACTCACAAACAAATGTGTGATTTTATTGTATGAAATGGTTGTCATAATATGAATCCGACTTTTGATTAACAAAGTTAGGTAGGTACGTTTGTGTTTTGAAATTCTAGTCTGAAATCTTCTGAAAGTTCTACCAATGTAAAACCTATGGCAATTCGTGTTAGAAAAACGAGTTTATTGAACGGTTCACGTTTCGTGACTTTCTCAAAACTTTTGGTAGCATTTTATTGCTAAATAAGACAAGTGAATATATAGATATATATATATATATATATATATATATATATATATATATATATATATATATATATATATATATAAATCTATATTATATATATATATATATATATATATATACATATATACATAAATATTTTAAAAGGATTCACAAATAAATGAAAAGTGAACCCCAGAGGAAGTTAGTAAAATTACAAGATATTTGATATATGGTTTTGTGAAGACAGCGTTTCTTGCATGTGACTATTTCGCTACATCTTCAAAAGCTCGGTTGAAGTGTCTTCGAATTGATCGCAGTAACTATGAAAAAGAACAAGCAAAGCAATCTTGTTTCAAAATAAAATTCGTACCTGAATGCCACTAAATTAGAACATAATATGGTTTCATGAAATTGACGGATATTTTAGAGCTAAAGTGATTTTAATTTTTCTATTCGATAACAATTTGTTACAGCAAAGTAGTTCCTTATGGTAATGATAGATATCACAAGTAGCAAAGAAAATTCGATTTATACCCAGCACAGCAATAATAATATTGAAGAAAAAACAGAACGAAAATGCTTAAAATATGTGTCACATAATTGACACAAGTTCATACAAAAATATCCTAGAATCAAATTAGTATCCTTCTTGCGCAGTCCGTGAAAATGTCAGTTATTTAGGTGAAAGAAGCAATGATAATCTTCGACTTATTTCATTTGTTCAGTTGTGAAATCGAGCGTCCAATTACTTTGAACGCAAGGTAATAAGTCATTCTAAATATTCCAGTGATATATGTCAATGCCTTCACAACCACGCAACTTTTCATTCCTATTATTTGATATTAATGATGCGCTTTGACCTAGTTCTATTTGCTAAAATTTAATTGTGATCCATTTACTCTGAAGTACTCGTATAAAGAACTGATGATAGTTTTCACAGTTTGAGTAATGTCACATATCTTTCATCTGATAATAGAGATGTCCCAATTCAAATGAAAACATCCTCACATCTTTATGAATCTATAACTTCAAGTACTATATATACCGGGTGTCCACGAAAGGTGACTCCCCCTATAACTTTTTTGTTTTCAGAGACCATGAAATGAAATTTAGAGGATCTGTTTAATTCATAAAACTGCATTTTATGACAAGTAACTCAACTTCATGAAACTTCCGGTTTCACCGGGGGACACTTGCTATATTTTCAGTTTTTAAAAAAAGACATTTAAAATACAACCATGTATCATTTTTTACTTTTTGTAACCGTTGTTCTATTTAATTTTGAAATAATTTTTTATTCTAGAAGGCTATAGATGCGTTCGAATAAATAATTTCGGCCCTAAAATTGCCCCGCTTACCGTCCTGGGACGTAGATTTGTGGGCGTGGCTTCGGACTTCTTTTGTTTCAGTTGTGTTGGTCACAGGCTACTCGATGATTTCAAATGTTATTCTAATCTCAATGAGATTCTACATTTAAAGAAAGTAATACCTAGTGTGCGGTATCAAATTAATGGTAATAAAATTATCTTTTTTGTTAACCCGACGAGCCACCATGTTGCCATTTGAGAAAAAATAATAATAAAAGTTTCAAAATCAAATGTCCCACAGCTGAATTATTTTGATCGAAAACAGTAAAGTTGTATTTTAACATACATTTTAGAACCAGAATTAGTTATTTGAACTCATCCATAGCTCTCTAGAATAAAAATTTATTTCGAAAAATAATTAAAAAACGGTTACAAAAAGTAACAAATGATACATAATTGTATTCTGAATGTCATATGGAGACAAAAAACTGAAAATATATCAGGTGTCTCATTTAAAAATCGAAAATTTTTGTCACTTCCGGTAAAACCGAAAGTTGCACGAAGTTGAGTTACTTTTAAAAAAATGCAGTTTTATGCGTTAAACAGATCCTCTAAATTTCATTTCAATATCTCCGAATACAAAAAAGTTATAGGGGCGAGCTACCTTCCGTGGACACCCGGTATATATATATATATATATATATATATATATATATATATATATATATATATATATATATATATATATATATATATATATATATATATATATATATATATATATATATTTATATTTATATATATATATATATATATATATATATATGAATATATATATATATATATATATATATATATATATATATATATATATATATATATATACCTACAGTGTGTCCTACATATGGGAAACATCAGTCGTATACGAGGGTTGTCAAAAAATAATTTTTGATCAATAGTAAAGTACCTTAATTTTTTACCATATCGAAAATTTTTAAGGAAAAAAGATGTTAATGATTAAAAATAATTATCATATAATCAATATTTTTTATCAACAGTGAAAAAACTATCTCTGCGATAACACTGGAACTTTAAATTTGAACACTAATTAATACGCATCAATATTCAATCAGTTATCAGTTTTGGTTCCACTATTGACGAGACCAACAGAACAATAATATGAAGAACAAAACCATATAACACCAACGTCGAACAACTCACACTGACATTGACAGAGTGAAAATTACTAGACTAAGGTAGATATTATTACCAATGATTTTAATGTATTCAAACAATATTCAAATATGAATGTCTTGTTTATGTTTTGCAGTTAAAATTTGAGTTAAATTATTAATAAAACAAAATCTGTCATTTCCAAAGAAATAAACTTCTTATATAAGAATATATATATATATATATATATATATATATATATATATATATATATATATATATATATATATATATATAAGAGGAGGGTAGTCGCTGACTAGTTTAGAGGATATCTATTTGTAGGGACTGCAGCAATGTAAAAGGAAACTCTTTGAAGTTTTTCCAAGCTTTCGGAATCTTTTATTCCATCATCAGGGAGAATCTGTCGTGAGAATGATTACATAGATGTTGATAATACGATATAAGAAACATTGAAAATGATGCTAATTGTTAAAAAATTAGAAAAGATACATTTTTGAAGTTATAATTAAATTTCTGAACGAAATGACAAATCGGTGTCACTCATTTTTGTTTTTTTTTTATATATTCAAATTGAAGTTTGACATTATTTCGTTACGTTAAATTAATTTGATTTTGTGTTATTTTATATCAAGTGAAAGTAAAAAAGAATAAATTTCACTCAAATGGCTTATATCTGTTTTTTTATTGATGGATTTATTGTTTTGATAAATAAAGGCCATTTCTAAAAAAGATCTTTTTGAAAGATGTGATTCTCTTGCTAGAACAGTTGTTGAAAGGTAGTTCATCTGGTGGTCACAATCATTGACATGTTTAGCTAAAGCACATCTCTCAGGGTGTAATCTACTATCACTCTTATGAGAAGTGATTCTGTCTTTTAATAGTCTTTTTGTTTGGCCAATATAATTCTTATCACAATCATTACAAGGGATATTATAAAAAACATTTGTGAGTGATAAAATAGGAATTTTGTCTTTTATTTTCGAATATATTTGTCTCATTGAAATAACTGTTCTATTTGCAATTTTGATGTTTTCAAAAGATTGAAAAATTCTGTTCAGTTTAGGTGTTATTTCTTTTATATAAGGTAACGAGGCATAAAAAATTGAAACTTGACTCATATCTGTAACAAGTTCATTATGAGAATTGTTATTTTGTCCTATAATTTCATTTTCTGATAAGGATGTGCTAAATAAAATTTTCTTGACTAAAGATGGTGGGTAGGAATTTTGTATGAAAAGTTCTTGAAGTTTATTCAAATTTTTGTTATGAAAAGATATATCAGAAATTTTGAGTACTCTGTTCTTCATTTGTTTTAACAAATTCACTTTCATCGAAAATTTGTGATAAGAAAAGAAATTCAAATACCTTCCTGAGCTGCATGCTTTTCTATACCAATCAATCAATATTATGTTATCAACCGATCGTATAACTTTTGTATCAAGAAAAGGTACTGAAAGATCTGAGTCTTCTGTTTCGATTGTGAATTGAATGAATGGGTCGTAACTATTGAAAGTATCTAAAATTTCTGTTATACCATTATTAGGTAAAGCTAATATTATATCATCCACATATTTTTTGATGAAAAATAAGTTAAAAGAGAGTAATGGAATCACTGTGTCTAGCAATTCATCCATAACATAAGCTGCAAGAATAGGTGAGATTGAAGATCCCATTGGAGTTCCAAAAGTTTGTTTGAAATATTTTCTATTGAATGAAAAATAGTTATTTTCAAAGAGAAATTTTATCAAGTTGGAAAAGTAATGTTTTTCAATGGTGCAATGTCTGCTGATACGGTCCCAATTTTTATCTATTGCCCTAAGGCAAATATCAAGATAAACATTACTGAAAAGAGAGACAACATCCAAACTGGCCATTTACTCAATGTTGATTCTAATAAAAAAAATGATATTTTTCGTAATCTTCACAACAAATCAAAAAAATTTTTGAAAGATAACCCAGATTTGATTCTTAGTCAGTCAGATAAAGGTAATGTTACTGTTATTATGGAAAAACAACAATATCTAGATTTATCTAAAGATATTATCAATAACAGTACTTCCTACATTGAGCTCAAGAATGATCCAACAGCACAAATACAAAGTAAATTTAATAATTTGATAAAAATTCTGAATGATAAGAATCAAATAGATGGCAATGTTAAAAAAAGCTTACTAGCTATAATGGTATTTCTCCAAAATTTTACTCCTTACCAAAAATTCACAAACCAATTTTGTCAATGAGACCTATAATAGCTTGCATAGGTTCTCCTACAGAACAAATTGCTTCATTTTTAACGAATATTTTATCTAATGCATATGATTCAGATAACATTTACTCTATCAAAGATTCCTTTGAATTTTCAGAAAAATTTAATAAAATCAAATTACCAGATAATTACGTTTTGGCCAGTTTGGATGTTGTCTCTCTTTTCAGTAATGTTTATCTTGATATTTGCCTTAGGGCAATAGATAAAAATTGGGACCGTATCAGCAGACATTGCACCATTGAAAAACATTACTTTTCCAACTTGATAAAATTTCTCTTTGAAAATAACTATTTTTCATTCAATAGAAAATATTTCAGACAAACTTTTGGAACTCCAATGGGATCTTCAATCTCACCTATTCTTGCAGCTTATGTTATGGATGAATTGCTAGACACAGTGATTCCATTACTCTCTTTTAACTTATTTTTCATCAAAAAATATGTGGATGATATAATATTAGCTTTACCTAATAATGGTATAACAGAAATTTTAGATACTTTCAATAGTTACGACCCATTCATTCAATTCACAATCGAAACAGAAGACTCAGATCTTTCAGTACCTTTTCTTGATACAAAAGTTATACGATCGGTTGATAACATAATATTGATTGATTGGTATAGAAAAGCATGCAGCTCAGGAAGGTATTTGAATTTCTTTTCTTATCACAAATTTTCGATGAAAGTGAATTTGTTAAAACAAATGAAGAACAGAGTACTCAAAATTTCTGATATATCTTTTCATAACAAAAATTTGAATAAACTTCAAGAACTTTTCATACAAAATTCCTACCCACCATCTTTAGTCAAGAAAATTTTATTTAGCACATCCTTATCAGAAAATGAAATTATAGGACAAAATAACAATTCTCATAATGAACTTGTTACAGATATGAGTCAAGTTTCAATTTTTTATGCCTCGTTACCTTATATAAAAGAAATAACACCTAAACTGACCAGAATTTTTCAATCTTTTGAAAACATCAAAATTGCAAATAGAACAGTTATTTCAATGAGACAAATATATTCGAAAATAAAAGACAAAATTCCTATTTTATCACTCACAAATGTTGTTTATAATATCCCTTGTAATGATTGTGATAAGAATTATATTGGCCAAACAAAAAGACTATTAAAAGACAGAATCACTTCTCATAAGAGTGATAGTAGATTACACCCTGAGAGATGTGCTTTAGCTAAACATGTCAATGATTGTGACCACCAGATGAACTACCTTTCAACAACTGTTCTAGCAAGAGAATCACATCTTTCAAAAAGATCTTTTTTAGAAATGGCCTTTATTTATCAAAACAATAAATCCATCAATAAAAAAACAGATATAAGCCATTTGAGTGAAATTTATTCTTTTTTACTTTCACTTGATATAAAATAACACAAAATCAAATTAATTTAACGTAACGAAATAATGTCAAACTTCAATTTGAATATATAAAAAAAAAAAAAAAAATGAGTGACACCGATTTGTCATTTCGTTCAGAAATTTAATTATAACTTCAAAAATGTATCTTTTCTAATTTTTTAACAATTAGCATCATTTTCAATGTTTCTTATATCGTATTATCAACATCTATGTAATCATTCTTACGACAGATTCTCCCTGATGATGGAATAAAAGATTCCGAAAGCTTGGAAAAACTTCAAAGAGTTTCCTTTTACATTGCTGCAGTCCCTACAAATAGATATTCCCTATATATATATATATATATATATATATATATATATATATATATATATATATATATATATATATACATATCCGTTGAGGGGAGAATTCACCTCCGTGGTGAAGTGAGGCCAAATCTTTCAAACCAGAGAGTTCGAGCAAAAACCTCTAAATGTGGGATTAACACCTATAGTAAGAGATTTCGTTCGCTATTTTCTCCACTTTTGAGGTTTTTGATCCCGAATTTAGCACCCAAAATTCCGGAGCACGAAATTCAGAAAAGAAAATTCCGAAATAGCTGCAGCTTCCGCATGCGGCTGAGACTAACAATTTGCTTCTTTCACATGAAATTTTCCTCTTTTTCATGTATAGGTATATTGGAACCTGAAAGTTCTGTTATAATATATTGAATTATAAGATACATTAGTATGTAGAATTAGAATGCTGGTAAGAAAGAAATAGAATAATACTGATTTTCCAAAATCTGGAGGTCATTATTAAAACACTAGTCTGTAAGAAATTGATTCCTTTTTTTCCATTCCCAGTAAGCTTCATGCAAATACAGGTAAGTATTTCTTTTTTTTGCAGTACTCATGGTGTTTGTTTTCATAATTCATCCCACATTTCCTAGATATTATCATCATACATTCTTGGATGATGAATGTGAACTAGTAATGACTCGGAATTAAGTTAAAAATATAACCAGGTTCCCTGCCAGGGACATCTGAGACATTCAGAGATGCGAATTTCATGCGCCAAAGTGCTTAAAACGTTTGAAATGAATCTACAAGGTAACGGAAACTTTCTAGTAGTATACATTAATGGAGAGTGAGTTCATTCAAAAATCAGTCAGAACATTCATGTTTATGGATTTCATTATTATATCGATCTTGAGAATGTAGAGGTCGAATTAAATAGTAGATAGTGAAAAAATTTTAACGAGTCATAACTATTTTGTTGTATAATCGAAGGATAAGCGCAACCCTCAGTTGTTTTTGATTGAATTCATTACAATATATCATCGAATTAGAACTTCATTATTATATGATTAAATATCTACTAGTATTAAAGTTTACCTATGAATCCAGGGCCGTAACCAGCACTTCTTTCTAGAGGGGGCTGATCAAATTCTTGAGGGGGCTTGTTTTTTACATAGTACTAAAATGAATATACGTGAAAAAAAGAAACGAATATACAGATTTTTCTGTCTTTTTACCTAGAAGTGTATACTGGAAAACGAATTATGAAAATTCTCTTATAGAAAACTCTAAATGATTAAAACAAATAGAAGATTAAGCTCTATTTGAATTTATTCTTCTGAGGTTACCGTCATCCAATTCATTCGTGGATGAGAGGATAATTTAATTGATTAATATTGTTAAATGTAAAACTCGAAACAAAATGATACTAAAAATGATAAATTCAGTTGTGTCTATTAGATCTCACTTGGATATAAATGAGACTTTCTGTAAATAGTTGAGCCTAGCAAAGCTATGTATGCAAAATTTAATTCTGATATGTATCAGTAGCAGAACCAATCCACAACTTCAAGCACAGACAAAGATGATGATGATGTAATGATGTCTTGTGAAAATTTTATATAAAAATAAAGATATTTGTAACAGAATCGTGGTTTTGATTGTGATACTAATTTAAGTAAAAAGTCCCGAAAATACCTATTATTGTTTTTCGGACGAGTAGGCAACATGTTGGGTGCACTATTTTTTCGTGCGATTGCGAAAAAATCATGATTGCGATTTTGGGCGACAAATTAGCAGCAAAACACGTATGAAATAGCTCCTAGAATAAGTGAATTTTATATGAAAAATACTTGTTACCAATGTTTCCCCGTTAACATGTTGCAACCTCGGTTGCGCTTTTGGGCGACAAATCAGCGTCTAAAGTGCAACACGGCTCTGAAAAATCTGGCAACCCTGATGGTAGCCGCTCGTTGGTCGCTATTTCATTTTAGGATAAAAAACGTCAACATGTTTTGCGGGTTAAAAGATGCCGCAAATAAATAATTTTAAGTCAGATTTACAATTAGGTAGATTTGTTTGTAACTAGGCTAATTTCATGTTTCAACCTCGATTTCAACGCAGATATAAACATTTTTGGTTTGTAATAACTCTCGCATCTTTTCTAGAGGGGGCTTAAATGATTCCAGAGGGGGCTCAGCCCCCTCTGGAATCATTTAAGCGCCCCCCTGGTTACGGCCCTGTATGAATCGATACATCAGTATTGAAATATTAGAAGGATATAGGAAGGATATATGTTATTTTTTAGAGATGCTAAATAAAAAATAATATAAATTTAATTCAGGAATTATTCTTTGTAATGAAGATTGGTAATAACATATAACTGATGTTTTAAAAAAGATTGATAAGTTAACGTTTCGTCACGAAAAAACAATCACTAGCCTTGCTAATAAAAATAAATCAGTGAAAATACAGCAGACGCGAATATATATCTTTATATATATATATATATATATATATATATATATATATATATATATATATATATATATATATATATATATATATATATATATATATATATATATATATATATATATATATATATATATATATATATATATATCAGAAAAAAAAGACCTATTGTTATGAAAGAATGTCGTTAGTGAATACCAGAGCATTTGCCGAATGTATGGCGATGTTTCGAAGACATTTTCTAAAAAAAAAAGGGTTTGCCATTTAAGAATATAATCATGATCAATTTTTAATTCAATGAATAACTTCAAATTTTTTTGTAGGAATTCAGAGTAAAGAGATTTCATCATTTACCCTATAGTGTCTTCTGAAATTTCTAAGTTGATTCCTAGATCTACAAATATGGCAACTAAGAAACAAGTTATACCTAAATGGAAATCGATGTTAACCTCAAAGTAACAATTGAACAGTTTTTAGATATTTTTCAGAACTCCATATTGAATGAGATATTCTGTTTTATCTAAGTCTCCCTGTTTTTATTATATTATATGTATAAATATATATATATATATATATATATATATATATATATATATATATATATATCTATAAAATATCAAGCTTCCCAGAAAATTTCCATTATTAATTTTCCGTGAGATAAGTATACAAAATCAAAGTTCGTAGAAATTTGGTTGATCGATGATAGAATATTTATACAAATAAAATTTTATTCTCAGAAGTTTGGCCTTTGGAATAACTTCCGAAATATTTACCTACATATTTAATTCGTAATTTGTAATTTAAACTTCTGTTCTATTAAAATATTCACTGCTTTCTGTATTGAGAGAATTCTCGATAGATAATATAGGAATAAAATTATCGAACAGAAACAAAATTTGAATTTACTACGTTTATTATCATAAAAATAATTTGAAAAATATAAAACTGCGATTGCAATTTTGGTCACTAGATCATCATCGGGCAGATTAAGTTAAGAACTGATCACATAATTATAGATTTGCGCTTACGGGTGGGAAAGAATTGCAGGTACCTAAATAGACAAGAGGAACATATTTCAAGAAGGGCTAATCGAGTGGATTTCCCAAATGGGTGCAACAAAATGTTCTTAGAAAAATCATTATTGTTTGAATACACTAAATATAGGAGAATATATCCAGTCAATCTGGTCGTTCAGCAACCATCTGCATTATGATTGAGTTGAAAAATTTCGAATGATTCTAAGTAATTTGGTCCCTTTCGGTAATTTGTGCATAATTTGGAAGTTATCTATTTTTGGAAACGGGTGGTGGTTTTCACAGCAGTGATTTGAAAATGTTGAATCCGTTTTACTTTTCAAAAAAGATTGTTGGTGCCCTTCAAATCTTGTCTTGAACCATCGACCAGTCTGACCTATATACACTCCTTTACATATACGACAAATCAACTTATAAACTCCTGAAATATTTTTCAAATTATACTCGTGATAATAAACGTAGTAAAGTCAAGTTTTGTTTTTATTCATCACAGTAACGACGGATTCAATCAACTATTTAATTAAATTTTCATTTTGATTTTCGAGAAGGGCGTATGCGACAAAATATGATAATTCAAGATTGAAACAAATGAAGCCAGTAATCGGTATCATCTACTTATTTGTACATTAAAATAATAAAACATATTATTGAAAGTTGAAATACTCCTCATTCCTATGAGTTACGATTATCTGACGCACTCTTGCAGTATCCCTGAGAATATTCTTCTATCCCGTAGGAGACGAGTTCAATCAACGTCACATTGACGTACATTATATAAACATTTCGGAATGGAAATGATGAGATATAATTCTACTACAATGTCGAGGTTAAGTTTGTTTTCAACAGGCATTGCGTAACATGTTTTTTGAAGATGATACAACGTCCAGACATTCGATAAAAATTATCCTGATTTATCTTGGATTTCTTACGATCGAATAATTCGTTTGCGTTTAAGTTGTCGCTAACATCTGTGAAGTTATTTCAGTTTCACGAAAAAAATTAACATTTTATGATTTTGACATACTTTTTTTTACATTACTTCTATATAATAGATGAAGATTTAGGGGTTCTATATATGATATTCAAATAATAAAATATCTGTTGATTTCGTACTAAAAAGACCTGATAAGTAACCAAAATTCTATTGTACCGAATAAAATAAATATAATAGGAATATGTTGTACTGAGTTTGAAATTTAAAGAACTGAGATTTTATTCTCTTATGTGACCTACAAGTATTCATAAAAAAAATGCATGAGTATCAGAACTTCGCCACTAAGGTCGTATTTTCCCCTCATTTTTATTCTTTTTACATACGAATCATTAAGCCTCTAAGTCATTTTATAGCGGCTTATGAGATATAAGAAGCTTGAATACTTTTAAAAAAGCATGAAATGTCTACATTGAAATTACAGCGGTAAGAAAAAATATTTGAAACCTACAAATAGCACCTTCCTAACATAAACAGGGTTCACGGACAAATTTTTAACCTTTCAAATAAATTTGCACTGCCTATAGAGATGCACAATGCTTGAAAACCCTGAAGAAACGCTAGTTATTTCAACAGAAAAGATGTTGCGATAAAATAATTGGTTCGCTGTGAGCATTTCCCTAATATAAGCTGAGCTCAATTCGAGGGGCAGATGGTTTTAAAATCATTTTTCAGAAGAAGATATATGGTAAATGTGATTATGAAGAAGCAACTATGCAAAGCGTTGTTTTTGTTAATTGAAAATTATATGTTGTATGGTCAGTGTAGATTTATTTACTTCTTATATATTGTTGAAAATCCAAAATTGTCGTGTAAGATTTATTTACAATGGTAGAGCAAGTGTCACCTAAAGTTTAATAGTATATTATGTATACAAAATAATAAATAGCACTTTGCGTTCTTTTTATTTAAGATCATCATTACTCGTCAACCATCATATTTAGTAGATAAACTGAGATTTAGATCTGTGGTGCATAAAAGGTAATACGTACTCGCTTGATATATCGAAACATTAAAAACAGTATATTTCGGCGATCGTTAAGTTATAGTGCTGCGTTAATTTATAATGTTTCTACTCTCAACTTATGGTCGAATAATAAAGTGTTTTTGGTTTCAATATAATGTTAAGGATGGATCCTGTTCTCTTGGTTTGTATGAGGTGGGACGAAAAATAATTTGCATTTCAATTCATTGTAATGCTATTAGGACATTGCTCAATGTTCAAGTTTTCTTGTGATTCAGTAACAGTAGTTGTATTTGTTTTGTATTGATTTGAGCTTATTTATATTTTATATTTATATATAAAGGCATTATTATTATTATTTAATATATCGTGTGTATCCAAAAATAAAAGATTTCAATGAAAACTTCAAATTATTAACTTATATAGGTGATCCAACATCCAAAATTTCTACTTTCTTGTCAAATCTAAATGTAAAAATATCCTTCAAAATTCAGAATACAATAGGTAAACATATTAGAAATTCTAAAGATAAAACTTCTACTCATAATAAATCAGATATTTATAACCTAACTCGTGGTTGATGTCCTATTAGTCCAGGAGGAATCGGCGCATGAGTACCGAAAACTATTCGACCTCAATTTTTTATGCGATTATCTTCAAATTACCCTACTGATGATATAAATGCATGTTACCAGGGGGCAACCCCAAACCATATTGTTTAAACCGAAATTGTTTAAACAATTGCGAGGAATTGTTATTTTTCAACCGGACAAATTTTTTTGAATTATTTGTTAAAATACAATTGAAAAAGGTCCTATGGCTTTTCACGATGAAGTTAATATTTTTAGAGATATAAATTTTTAAAGGTTCGAAAAATCTTAATTTTGTGTACTTTTGACCCATGAAAAATATATTGATAAAAAAAATATATAAATAGTATTTTTTTTTATATTCTTTATACAATATCCTTCATTGCGATTTCTCAAAATTTAATTATTTATACCTGTTTTTAATTGTTAATTTCGCGCGTTCACAATTATGCGTTGCTTACCTATAAGTATCGCTGTCTCTCTCTGACTCATAGGCTGCGTCGGTCTCTCGGTGTCCTGAATCATTATTTTACATTTATCTTTTAAACTATTAACTTAATCAAAATTTAAGAAAAAAACAATGTTATCCATAATTAAATTATCTACAATTTGTTGACAACAAATTTTTTTCTAATATCAAGTTTTCAAAAGTTATTTAAGATTGAAGCCGAACATATAATTAAAATTACTTTTTTATTGGTTTATATTAGTTTTTTGGTATTATCATTATATAATACCACTAGAGATGAAATTTTTCCGGCAAAATTTCTCGATTGTAATATGAAAGTTTGTTGCTTAGGCAATTTCGCGAATGACATTCGTATCAATTTTGGAAAAAATGTCATACTTATAGGTAGGCAACGCATAATTGTGAACGCGCGAAATTAACAATTAAAAACAGGTATAAATAATTAAATTTTGAGAAATCGCAATTCAGGATATTTTTAACTATTGTATAAAGAATATAAAAAATATATTATTTATATTTTATTTATTTTTTAATATATTTATCATCGGTCAAAAGTACACAAATTAAAGATTTTTCGAACCTTTAAAAATTCATATCTCTAATAATATTAACTTTATCGGGAAAAGACATACGACCTTTTTTAATTGTATTTTAACAAAGAATACAAAAAAATTTGTCGGGTTGAAAAATAATTCCTCGCAATTGTTTGAACAATTTCGGTTTGAACAATATGGCACGGGGTTGCCCCCTGACAACATGCATTTATATCATCAGTAGGACAATTTGAAGAGAATCGCATAAAAAATTGAGGTGGAATAGTTTTCGGTACCTACTCATGCTCCGCTTCCTCCTGGACTATATGGTATATGTTGCCGAGAAAAATGAAGGGTTTCCATTTGAAAAAATTGATTTTTGTCAGTTATATATATATTTATAAGAATCTAAATATGTCAAAAACGCTTAGACTTAGGTATAGGACAAATACATAACATCTGCCTAAAATCTTGCGTAGAATCCAAAAATGTATTAATATATAGTATCCAATTTAAAATAAACAAGTAGGTATCTACTTCCGGTATAACCGCAAGTGCCACCATCTTGAAAATATTTTGGTCGAGTTTCACCTATCGACATTAGTATACTGTCAAAGTTTCAAAATCTTCCTGTGTAGTTTTCCATATACAGATCGCGTTCTTTCCCGGTGGGACACCCTGTATATATATATATATATATATATATATATAAATTTATATATATATATATATATATATATATATATTATATATATTATATATATATAATATATATATATATATATATATTATATATATATATATATATATATATATATATATATATATTTATATATATATATATCTATTATATATATATATATATATATATATATATATATATATATATATATATCTATATATATATATATATATATATATACCAATACACTGTAAAAACTTTGTGGAATTTGGTTTCAAATAAAAATAATTTAAAAATTGGAAAAAAACGAAATACAGATTCAGGCAATTATTTTGGATGGTTAAAATTGAAAGAACAGAGATTTAAATCGAAATAACATTATTTTTGACTGTAGTAAAATATTTCATCCAAAGAAACAAAACTAGAATTTCCAATTATCTGACGATGATGCAGTCATTTCTTTCGAATGAGAAGTACTCTGACTTCGAGATTGTTTTTTATTAGAAAGGAATGAGCTCATTCAATGGGTGAATTTATTATTACACCGAAACTAAATTAAAATCAAAATGAGAGGGTGTTTTCCATTAACAAATGGAACAAATCAAATGCCGTCAATGTGTTTTGAAAATAAAGGATTCCTCAGAACGTTTAGCTTGGAAAAATATGAAAAATATGAACCCCTATGACCTGGTATCAGCAGTAGAATGAGATTCTGAATAGATTTTTTTCAGTAAACGAATGTCGAATAAATAAGGATAATTGAAAGGAGAAGTTCATTGCACGTAATACATTACATGGCTGCGTAAACGTGTTGATCAAAATATTATGCCGTCGTTTGTTTACAAATAGAATAGAAATTTTTAACGATTCAACTGAAAAAATCAATGTTATTACAAAAAAGATGAGTATATCTGAATAAATTAATACAAAAATATGTATGTAAATCCATATTTTTTTTAATATGGAATATTGGAATTAGGTCATCTAGGATACTTTGTCAAAATTGAAATTTTTCACTCGCAAAATTAAATTCGAAAAATCACAAGAGACATTCACTGTGGACAGTTAACTCTTACTATATGTAGCACTATGTTTATATTATTGTTAATAAAACTTCATAGTTTTCTCTTTTCCCTATATTGTGAATATTGTGAATATTGTGAAAATCGAAAACTGTGAAGTTTTATTTACAATATTATAATGGAATTTCATCAAGTATCGGCCAACTAAATTAATTACTATGTTTATATATTTTTAAATTGAAATTTGCTAGTGACAAATTTTAACTTTGAAAATGTGTACTTAATGACATAGTACTAATATTGTGAATGAAATGAAGAATATATCAGGAAAACAAAAAGGATATATATATATATATATATATATATATATATATATATATATATATATATATATAATATATATATATATATAAATATTTATATATATATATATATAAATATTTATATATATATATATATATATATATATATATATATATATATAGATATATATATATATATATAAAATACATTACAGCTACTACTAGTAATAGAAGTTTTCTTAAAATCCTGTAATCCTCTATTGAACTAACTTCATCCTGAGGAATATTTTCATAAGATGTAGGATAACTGTCCTCTCTCAGATAATAATTTCCTTTTACTTCCCACAAAAATCAAGCCTTCTTGACCTTTGGTGGGTCAATATCAGTTTATTCAGTCCTGCATTTCTTTGGCGACTCATCATAAAAACTACTGCCCATTTTCACACAACGAAATGTTGGAAAATGCTTTTTGTTTAGTGAAACCTCAGTAATATATATATATATATATATATATATATATATATATATATATATATATATATATATATATATATATATATATATGTGTATTTCCAAAAATCATGATTTGCCAACAAAATCGTTAAATGACAAAGCAACAAAAACGTAATATATCTATTTACATATACACACACAAGATTTTTAAGAAAAAATCTCATTAAATTTCTCCAAATCGAAATGTTTCGAATTTACTAGAGAAAGTTAATTTGCTGAAACGTTGTTTGAAGGTTAGTTATCTTTTTTATTATATTTCGGAAGAATGTTAAGTGACTTATCAACCTATTCAGATTGTGGTGGAATTAAACTATATTATAGGTTTAGGAATTATTAAAAAACCGAAGGTTTTACTATTTCCATCAATTTCATTTCGATTTAACTAATTCTGAAAACAAAATTTTATGTATCTTACCTGTATTACTTCTATATTCTCCTATGAATCTTCTAGTTAGATATCTGACAGTAAGGGCTGTAACAAACGAAGATTAATTATATTTATGTGTATAAAGAATTTTTAAGGATATAAATAGGTTAGACGTTTTGAGTTTTGGTAATTGTAGTGAATGATGAAATTTAATATTTTGAGGCATATAGAATAATCGATAGATACTCATTTCTCCCATTTTATAATAATCATTGAAACTACGTTGAATTTTCAAGGTAACCTGAAACCAATTTATTTGAGCTATGCAAAACTTTCGCATCTGCAGAATAATGACTCATTAAATATTCTCCTACTGTCGACTGCATAAATTTCTGGCTGATCTGGTTGAAAACCTCAGAAGCATTTAGTTCTTCAGAGAGATCTTCCTGTCATTATATTATTTTAAATGAAAACATGGAGCTGCTGTGGTGTTGCGCAATACCTCAAAATACAGAATAAACAAAAAAACTCCATCTACAAATGGCGACAGTTAAAGAAAAAAAATTTTTCTACCAAAAGGCACTTTCATAATGTCAACTCAATCCATGTACCTACAAATTCTTAATTCTCTCAATTTAAAGGGTGTTTGGGGGTGCAAAAATACATGAAAAAATGTTTTCGAAGGTTGAATGTTGTACATCATCAATTTCCACTTCTGCTGCCACTAATCATGCATCTACATGCCACTATCTTTTCTAATAGTTTGAATTCTGTATTTTGACTATATTTAAGTACTTGTTTCTTCTCAAGAGAAACCCCTCATTTTATATTTCAACTTGTTTGGTCTGTTCCGGGGCAAAAAAATTTGCATGTTTATCAATATATAAATATATATAAATATATATATATATATACATATATATATATATATATATATATATATAATTATATATATATATATATATATATAAATATATATATATATATATATATATATTTATATATATATATATATATATATATATATATATATATATATAATTATTTATTTGAATTGTTGTTGCCTGTGAACTATTTTAAATTTTTTTAATAATTATTAGCAATAACAGGCTTGGTGAATCTCAAAAAAATCGATTTTATTAAAAAGTTGACATTTCGCCACGACATTCGTGGCTTTATCAAAACTTTTATATTGTTAATAAAATCGAATTTTTTGAGATTCACCAAGCCTGTTATTGCTAATAATTATCATAAAGATATATTTTTATATATACCTACATATATAAATACACATATATATATATATATATATATATATATATATATATATATATATATATATATATATATATATATATATATATATATATATATATATATATATATATATTTATATATATATATATTTTTTTTTTCTCCAAATTTTACTGACCACTCTTATTATATAGTAGGGGTATAGTTTTACTAGGTTAAGGCCACAATTACAGTCAATTTCAATGAAAATTTCACTTCTAAATATCACAAATTAATATTACACGTTTCGACTTATGTCGTTTTCAAATAATAATTGTTATTTGAAAACGACATGAGTCTAAACGCGTAATATTAAATTGTGATATGTAGAAGTAAAAATTTTATCAAAATTTACTGTGATTGTGGCCTTAACCTAGTGAAACTATACTTCTACTATATATATATATATATATATATATATATATATATATATATATATATATATATATATATCAGACATCAAAAAACTTCAAATATCGCGGTCTAGTAGTTATGAAACGAATTTACAAACTGAAGCCACACATCACTGTTGATTTTCTTTCAGTGCAATAATGTATTATTCTCGGGAAAAACAAGACTAGAAAGCCGATGAGCAATGAAATATATGAACGACGTACGTTTATCAATCGAGGGGGCAATAAAACTTGAAAATATTCACTCTACCATCTATAAAAATGTATTATCAAAACATGAATGCAATAAATGAAACGAACATACTGGTTTTTGATGTTTTCACATTTCATGCATAATATATTCAGTATGGAAGAAACTCTACTTGATTCCACTGTTTCATTTTTGAAAGTAGTGTTATTGCTTTATAGAGATTTTTGAAAACCTCAGTCAGAATGGTATATCTTGATTCAAGTATTTGAGAACAAATGTAGTTAATCATACTTGCAGAGACATTGTCTCATTTCTATTTCTAGAAATTATTATGACAATAATGAAGTGTGATGTTAATCAAAATACTGTATCTGTAGATTTCCAGACTTTAATTTTCTATAAAACATGAAGGCTAAACAGTATTTGAAAAATATGAAATTTTAAAAAGGTGAATAAATAATATGAGAAGAAAAAATAATATACACGTTCATATGAAGATGGAATTCAAAAAAGTAGACGAACAAAAATGAAATAGTGTGTATCTGAAAATGAAATAAAATGAGATTAGTTGAAGAAAATAAAATAAAATTGAATGTATAGGACGGTTAAAATTGTTTTCAATAAAGAATGAAATCAACTTCTGAAAAACAATTATGTGTATGTAGATATTGCAGTCATTTCTGAATACAACAAGAGTCTAAATTCATTTTACTTTTCCTCTCACAGAGTATACATACAGCAAGGAAAAAATCACCTAATCACGGTTCAGTAGTACAACACTTATTAGTAAAAGCAAACAAACGAACAAATATGTGAAGTATGCCAATTCGAACATTAACATTGTAGAGGCGAAAACTTACAGATTATTCAATTATCGACTATGAATAAACAAGTAAACTTCTGATCTATCATCGATTTATAATTCTACGAAATAATTCAAGCAACAAAATCCTCACCTAGCATAACGAGAGTACTTTTATTTTATCATAGTTCAGATCAATTGCTTTCATTATTGAGAGGTATGCAGCAAAATTCAAAAAGTTTATTTTTGCTTGTCTGTGTTAACCTAGATTGTTAGAGAACTTCCCGTCTTATGAGATAAACACTCGAGTTTCATAGACTACAAATATTATGTAATTCCTGGATAAACTGAATAGTGTAACATAATTCGGAGGTAAATCCAATATTAAAACTCTTTCGTTTGTTGAAACTGCTCTGATGCAATGCTACGATCAAAATATTTGAAAACCTGAAGACGCCACGTTATGTTTGTTGTATATTTGTATATTGCAAAAATAGTTACTATTTTTAACGAGATGGAATTTGGATCATGTAAACTTGATATTTTTCATAGTTCTCATATAGGTACTTGTCAATTAGACACGTTTTAGTTTTACCTGATTTCCCCACGTGTGATTTTCCAATAACAGCCAATCTTACTTTCGCTCCACTATTTTTGTCTTCGGTCTTCATATTCTGTAATGAAAAGAAAAAAAATTATTTTTCACTCAAATT